>VXAU01002664.1:18793-32320 GCA_013399695.1 Formicarius rufipectus | reverse complement strand
CCGCCGCCTCTTTGGGGGTCCCCCCCGGCTCCCGGCCCGCTCCTGCCGCCGATCTGCACCGACTGCTGCGGGGGACCCCCAGCCTGGGCCGCCCGGCTCGGAGTTACAGGTACCACCGCCCCCCGAAACCCCGCGCAGGGACCCCCCTCTGGTGCTCCCGGGGGGACATTCCCAATGGGGAACTCCCGTCCTGCTCACCCCCCCCCCGAAAGGGGATCCCAACCTCCCTCGGGGGGGACCCACAGCCACCTCTCCCGACGGACACCTCCAAATGGGGATCGCCTTCCTGCCTTCCTTCTCCCAGAGGGACAACTCCAAATGGGTTCCTCCTTCCTGCTCCCCAAAGGGGGATCTCTTCTCCCAGTGGATCCACATCCACCTCTCCCCAGGGACACCTCCAAATGGGGATCGCCTTCCTGCCTTCCTTCTCCCAGAGGGACAACCCCAACTGGAACCCTCTTTCCTGCTNCGTGGAGAGTGACACGGTGCGGGGACACATCCACGAAGGACAGGGAACCCGGCACGGGGACATCCCCACGGATGGCAGAGGGGCGCGGAGAGGGCTCGGGCGGGACAGGGGCGATGCCGCAGGTCCCCGCCCCGTCCCCTCCGCGGTTCCCCCGGNCCTTCCTTCTCCCAGAGGGACAACCCCAACTGGAGCCCTCTTTCCTGCTCCTCTTTCCTTCTCCCACTTCTTTCCACTTCTCCCAGTGGATCCACATCTACCTCTCCCGAGGGACAGCCCGGATGGAGTCCTCCTTCCTACTCCCCAAGATGGGCCCCCTTCTCCCAGAGGGATCTACATCTCACCTGTCCCGTGGGACACCCCCAAATGGGCACCTCCTTCCTGCTCCCCAAAGGGGGATCCCTTCTCCCGTGGGGACTCACATCCACTTCTTCCAGGGGACACCCCCAATGGGGACCTCCTTCCTGCTCTCCATAGAGGGGATCCCTCTCCCAGGAGACCCACATCCGCCTTTCCCAGGGGATACCCTTAATGAGGACCTTCTTCCAGCTCCCCGGGGTGGGGGGGGGGTCCTTTGTCCACCTCTCCCAGGGGAAACCTTGTTCTTCTTCCATGGGCACACCTGCAAAAGGGGACCATCTTCCAGCTTCTCATCCTCTCAAGGGATATCTCCCAGGGTTACCTTTGTTCATGGCTCCCATGGAAACACCCCCAAATGGGGACATCCTTCTTTCATTCCAACGGGGTACCCTTGGCCACCTGTCCAAATGGAGAACCCCACTCAAGGAGACCTCTTCCAAAGGGACCTGTCCACTTGTCCCTATGGATGTCTCCAAACTGGGACCTGAATCCACTTCTCCCATGAGGACGTTTCTAAATGTTCATGTCCTTCCACCTCCTCAAGGGAACCCTCTCCAAAGTGGGTGTCTCCAACACTGACCTCAATCCACCTCCCCCATGGGGATATCTCCAAATAGGGATCTCCTTTCACCTCTCCAAGGGGGCCTCCCAAAAACGGGTCTGTTCCAGGACAACTCCAGAGGTGGGGGAGTTCCTTCCATCTCTTCATGGGGACTCCCTCCAAAGGGAATATATCCAAGAAGGACCTCTATCCACCTCTCCAAGTTGATCCTCAGCAAATGGAGGGGACCCTCTCCCACCTCTAAAGGGATTCTCTCCAATAGGGACCTGCATCCAACGCTGCAGGAGATCCTCAACAAACAGGGGACCCTCTCCCACCTCTTCAAATAGGGAACCCTGTCAAAAAAAAACCTGTTCAAGGGGGACACCTCCAAATGGGAAGATCCTTTCTGTCTCTCCAGAAAAGGACCTCCCAAGGAGGGACCCCACTCCAGAGGGCAGCCTTCCAAGGGCTCCTCTCCACCCTGACCCCGCACTTCTCTCCTTCACTTCCAGGCTTCCTGATCTCCAAATGCTGCTTCCCCTCCTTCAAAGCCAAGCCTGGCAAGGCCAAGCGTGTCCGGACCATCTTCACCAGCGAGCAGCTGGCACGGCTGGAGAAGGAGTTCGCTCGGCAGCAGTACATGGTGGGCACGGAGCGCTGCCTGCTCGCCTCCTCCCTGCACCTCACCGAGGAGCAGGTATGTCCCACCACGCTCCAGCTCCACCTGCTCCCACCGGGGAAGCTCCCAGGCCTGTGTGCCACTGGTGGGACTCGGGAGGAGCTCCTCAGCCTGGGGGCAGGAGCTTTGTGGGGTGTTAATTGCAGGGAGTTAAAAGGGTGGAGGATTCCTGGTGGGGAAACTTGAGTGACAAAGGGCTGTTCAAGAGCCGTGAACTTGTGTCCGTCTGAAGGCTGGGCCTTCTCCAGCGCTGGCAGGTCCAGCTCCTGGGACAATTTTCCAGTTTTTTGGGGATAGAGTGGGTGCTGCCTGAGCCTAGGGGTTCAGCGGATTCCATGGGGGAGCCAAGTTTGAAAGCCAAGTTTTACCTCTTCCTAAAGTGGAAGGGAATTGGTGATATCACCATCTCAGGAAGTGCTCAAAAAAAATGTGGATGTGGCACTTGGGGACATAGTTTAGTGGTGAACGTGGTGGTGGTGCTGGGTTAGTGGTTGGGCTGGATGACCTTAGAGACCTTTTCCTAATTTCATGATTCCACGATTCTGTGATTCCAAGGTGAAAGTCTGGTTCCAAAACCGGAGGATCAAGTGGAGGAAACAAAGCCTGGAGCAGCAACAAGCCAAACTGGCCAAAATGGGTCTGGCCACCCCACAGAGGAGCCCTGACTCACAGAACCACCACGGTGAGGAGGACAAGGACATCCCAGCAGAGACAGGGGACAGCCAGGAGGACACGGGGACAGCCCCTGCACAGACTGTGCCAAAGAGCTGCTGAGTGGCCCCCAGGGCGCTTTCTCCACGTGTATTATATGACTGTACCATAGCTGGCAATATCTAATATATATCTACAGGACATACAGGGCACCCCTTGCTTTTAGGGGGGTGAAAATAAATTATTTATGTGGCTCTTGGGCTCATCTTTGCAGAAGGAGGAGGAGGAAAGGGAGGAGCAATGACACACATGCCCACAGTGGCAGCAAGTGTTCGGTGAGGGCTTGTTTGTGGGAGCAAGATTTGGGGAGTGGGGGTCACCTGCACACCCCCACCCACAGATTAGCCCAAAGGTGTTGGGAGCTGGGCTGTCTCAGAGATCAGGACCTTCATAGAACCCCTGGGTCCTTGTAGAGGACCTTTATGTCATGGTCCATCCATCTCCCTCCCTTCACTGGAACACCCTGCTCTGCCCACAGCTCACACATCCCACCCAGTGCTGGCATCCTGCTCTCCAGGGATTTTGGAGCCAGGACAGCAGGGAAAACACTCCTGGAGAGCAGAGCCAGTGGGAGCTCTGGGAGTTGGGCACGTGGGGTGCCATCTCAGCTGAGGATGGATTAGCCAGGGTTTAAATTTAATCGCTTGGCCCTGATTAGGCAGAGGTAGAGGCTTCAAATCCAACAGGATTGGGCTGGACACTGGGCTGGGAATGAGCTAAAAGTGGGATCTGTGGGAAGCTGGGGAGTACCAAGGGCCCAGGACCTCGTAGATAAAAGCAGCAGTGAGGACATTTGGGTGCTCAACTGGGCATCACCAGCTCCTGGGAGCAGATTTTCCCCGTGTCTGTGCTGGGTTTGGAGCTGGAGAAAGAAGGGCTGAAAGCGGAGGGTTTATTTGGGCAGGTGTGAAACCTGGAGCAAGGAGAGGGGGGACAACCAAGGAAAGGGAGGAAAATTGAGAAGGGGATGGTGCAAGGAGAAGTGGGATGTGTAAGGAAAGAGGATGAGGCAGAGAAAAGGGAATGGTGGAAGGAGGAGAGACAGAACAAGGAGAGGAGGTGATGCAAAGAGGGGACAACACAAGGTCGGGGGGACACCAATTAGGAAAGGGATGATGCAAAGAGGAGGGGAGTGTGTAAGGGAAGGGAATGAGGCAGAGAGGGGGAACAGTGCAAGAGGATGACACCAGGAGAGGGGACAATGCATGGAGAGGGGAAACAATGCCAGGACAAGGGAAAAATATAAGATGGGACAGTGCAGGAAGAGGGAGAGTGTGCAAGAAAGGAACGGTGCAAAGGGGGTGATACAAGGCAAAGGGGTGGATGCAAGAAGGGGACAGTGCAAGAAGGGGCTGGTGCCAGGAGAAGGGGACGGTGTGACGGAAGCTGCCCTTTGTCCCGGCGGTTTCAGAGCCGGGATTAGCCGGCACATCTCAAAGAGCCCAAACTGTGCTAATGCCTTCCCATGTCTGCCGGGAGCCCGGGCTGCGCCGGCGGGTTTAACCCGCTAATCTCCCGTGCCCGTGAGTTTATTGCAATCAGCCCCGAGACAACAGGGCTTACCGGGGGTGTTTTAATATGGCCCGGCCGGGGGCCGAGCTGATTGCCAGAGTTAAGTTGTTCTCGGGACACCTTTAATCCCCCGGGAGCTGGCAGCGCTCAGCCGTGGGGGACCCACTCCCACTCCAGGGGATGCTCCCACGGCGTCTGCCCAGCCACGACCCCTCTGCGCGGGGTGTTTAATTAAAACCGCAGGGTTTGATTGAGTTTTCTAAAAATTACCTTTCAAATGAAATTAATTAAATTACGTCCCGCTGGCACCTTGGGATTTGACCTGGAGGTTTTTCTCATGGGGAGTGATAATCCTTGAGGGGGTGGTCAGTCCTTGGGGGCTCGGGATGGCTGTGTTCCCTAGGGACAGCTGAGTGCCGGGGAAGGCCATCCTTTGTCCCCCTCTCACTCGGTGATTAACCTGTTCGCAGGTTCTTTAGGGTGGGGAAGGGACTTTGTGGGACAAAGCAGGGATTACGGGAAGAGCCAAACGCTCAGGTCTGACACTGATCGTGGGATGGAGCGGATGGTTTGCAGAAAAGCTGGATTCATCCAAGGCATTTGATGTCCTGCCAAGCCCCTGCCGGCCTGGACATCATGGAGAGGGGGTAGAAATGCAGTTCTTTTCCATTGGAGGCATCTTCCTCCCCAGTCCAGGGATGAGGAGATCTTGCAGCTCAGCCCAGCTCCCGGCAGATCAACTGGGGCACAAGGATTGGGATCAAACCTGGGCACAGTGACTTGGCATTGTGGAAAATAAAGAAGAGAGATATTTGGAAAGGTCTTGGGTTGGACCAACTCAGCTGGGACAGAGCCTTGGCTCCTCTCATCTCCCAGGAAAATCTGTGTATAAAAGAATAAGAATAAAGAATAAGTGCCGTGTGTCCTTACCGAACTCCTCCACACATCCCAAAGACCCTGACAACCCGTTCCTAATCCATGGCTTTCTGAAAGACTTTGGCTTTTCACCTGTCTGCAAAACCCGAGGTGGCTTTCAGTGACAGATAATTAAAAGGAAGTGAGAATTAAGCAGCTTTATTAAGAGGATAAAGGTTATTTGCCAAAGATGCAGCGCTGAACCCTTCCCGGCAAACCGCCTCTCTCCACAGATAAGTAGGAGTCTCTTAGGACAGGTAGGATATGGGACGGGTGAGAGGATGTATCGGAGAGACGTGTTTTCCCAGAGGAACAGCCTGCAAAGTGAATAAGATGGATGGGTGGGTGATCGGGGCTGAATTCAGAATGCTGGTGAAGAGGTGAAAATGGGCGTCTGGGTAAATGGGATGGGATTGGGATGGAGAGATAGGAGAAGCGACAACCGGCTGGAGCATACAGGTCCTTCAGGTTCCCCTCCCTGCCAGGATTATTCCTGCTGAGCGCACGGCGGATGCCCCTCGTTTGCAGGATGGGGCGCTTGGATGCTGGAGCAGCCGGGCCTCTCCAGCGCCGCAATCCCAGTGATCCAGCCGCTTTCACAGGCGCCTTCTGCATCCCTTCCCGCATCTGGGAGTCCCATTCCCCTCGGCTGACTGTCCCCCCACCGTGCCCTGTGCCGAGGGGGGCTGCGGGATGGCATTCCCGTGTGCCGGGATGCCGCGGGCACAGGTTCAAGGCGCAGCCCGACCCGAGCCGGCACTCGGGATGTCGGGAGCGGCCGTGAAGCTTTCCAGGCTCCGTCTCATCGTGTAATCTTGTTAAATGGTCAGGGAGCATTTCCCTTGCTTCTCCCTCCCCTTTAATTCCCGATTGAAACATCAAATAAGTGTCCCGAGGCTTCTTTGACTGGTTTGAGTGGAAATAATAATAAAAAAGACATCAGGAGCAATGGGAACAAATGCCACCACATCCCGTATTTCGCGGGCTTTGTGGGATGAATTTGCCCCAAGATGCCTTGCACAATAAGCAAAGGTACCGAATTTTTGTGTCAAAACTCTCCTGGATGCATGAAAATAAGGATGGAATGGAGTGACCTGCCTGGAAATTCAACAGGAAAACCAGACTAAGGACATCCCTCAAGGGGTGAGCCTTGCAGGGGCCAAAATCTCCAGGTTTTAAAACCCCCCCTATATTTAAACTAGTTCTGGTGAAATGAGATGTTATGCGAAATAGAATAAAATTATGAAAACTGCACCGTCTACCTCTTTGCAAACTGTTTGTGGCACAAAATCCCTTGTCCCTCTGTCATCCCAGTAAGGATGGGCCGGGATTTCCCTGGAGGTGTCGCTCTGGCGCCGGACACCCTCTGCACGGCGTGATTTTATTTTAGGAGTTGATGAAATCATTAAACCAAGTAAGCCCTGATGCTATGGGATAACTACAGGTGTCCCGAAGGGAGGTGTGGGACTCGCAGCCAGGTTGGAAGCGCTTCCCAACGTGCCTCGGTTTCCAAGGCTGGAGGAGCTGCGGAAGCGCAGCCCCGGACACACGGGTTGCTGCCCAGCTCCCATCCCGCTCCCACTCGGCACCCCCGCGGGGATCCGAGCCGGAGCCAACCCTTGGATCTGCCCCATCCTTCCCCCCTAACTCCATCTCTATTGATTTAATAAGATGGAGAGGAATTAACGGGGCCGGAGCATTGGAATAATGAAAGATGAACAAAGGGGCAGCGCTAGCAAAGATGCTGCCAGCTTTTAATGATGAGGCCGGGCGGATCCCCCGCCAGTTGTCCCTTTGGAGTGGCGATTAAGAACATACTGTTATTGTTAAGGCAGAGAGATAAATCCCTGCACCGTTTCTGATGTGATCAGCCGGGGCTTCTCCCGGCAATTTGTGATCCTATTGTGGACGGTGTTTGCCCTGGGCTAGGAGAGTCTGGGAACCACTTATGAACCATCCTTTGGTCATTAGTCTCCTCATTAGGAGAGAACAATGCGGGAGAAAAAAGATAATTGAAGGGAGCAGCGGGCCGATGGTGCACTCAGGGCTGGCCCAACGCTGCCTCAGTGCTTAGTTTGTTTATTGATTCCCAATTAATTTTAAATGCGTGGGTTTGGGATGCTCTTCATACCTGGAATTGTCACCTCTGTGAGTAGGACCTTCAGGTTTTTGCGCCATGGGAAGGCCACGGAGCATCCTCCGAGACCTCGAGTTATTAGTTGATTTTTTTGGAGATCATCCCGACTTTGCTGTCAGTTGAGTGTAGCCCTACGGAATCATGGAATTACAGGGTTGGAAAGGACTTTTGAAGGTCATCTAGTCCAACCGCATCATGGGCTTCCCCCATGGGCTCCACCCGGGCTGTATTTGGAGGGACTCGAGGCAGGTGGACGAGCCTTCGGCAGCTGGGAAGGACGAGGGTGGTGGGAAGCAGCAGGTCCCGCTCCTTCGTTTCACATCTGGCTGAGACATGAGGCCAGATGTGAAACCGAGGAGTGGGACACGGAGGAACGACCGTGCTTGGATCAGGGATATCTCTCCATCAAAAGGCTGGGGCAGAATCCAGTCCCGCTGAGCCTCATTCCACAGTGGGCTTCACTGGGATCCTGCCTGGACATGCCAAGCTAAGTGATAAATCAACCCGGGCTGGGTGAAGGACTCCGTGCCCTGGGGAGGAGGAGGAGGAGGAGGAGGAAAAGCCGTAATTCCTCAGGATGCTTGATATTATCAAGTGCTAATGAGACCGGGATGGGGCTGAGGTGCTTTGCAGGCCATTATCCCAAATTAACCTGACAATGAAGCCGGGGAGCGGTGTCTGAAGGGTGGCCCGGGGTGTGTATTGGCTGTCTGGGGCTGCGGAGAGCAGGATTTTGTTCCCTGCCTCACCCCTGGAACAGAAACCGAGGGCCTTGGGTTTTCCAGGGATAGTTTTCTATTGCATGTGCACAGAAACATGGAATGGTTTGGGTTGGAGAGGACCTCCAGGGTCATCCAGTCCACCCCCTGCCATGGGCAGGGACACCTTCCACCAGACCAGGTTTCTCGAAGCCCTGTCCCACCTGCCCTTGGACATGCTGAATTGGCTCCTGGGGAGGTTTGACAAGCAGGAGACAAAGTCAGGTGACAGAGATGGAGAGAATGGGGATGGTCTCTCTTCAGGCCAGCGTTTGGGATAACATTCTCTTAGGAAATTCCCATGTTTCCAGGTTCTCCTCTCCATCCCGTGCTGCTACTGGCATTGGGCTCTCCCAGAGGAACATTTGGGGGTGGTCTTGCTCTTGTCACCTGCAGCCTTGTGACACCCTCAGAGGGCAGGCTGGTGCCATCCCTCCTGTCCTCACCCCAGTTTGGGGCTGTCAATGGGACCTTGAGAGGTGCCAAGGACCCAAAAGGCAACTCGGATCCTCCTGCAAACAGGAGATGGGGTTTGCCAAGAGCAAGGACACCAGCACCTTGTTCTGGAGCTGCCTGAGGCTCCCAGGACCCGGCTGGAGATGGGAAAGCCAAGGCAGGTTGGCACCTTGGCACCCACTTCCAGGTGCTCTCGGTGCAGAGAGCACCCACAGTGATTGCTGGCAGCAAAAAAAAAGGTTATCTTTTCTAGGCTTTATGAACACGGCATATCAACACGCACCCATGATCTTCCTTTGGAGAAATCCCATGCTCCTCTTTCCGCAGATTAATCCCCATTCCCCTCTCCCGGGAGGATTCAATGGGATCCGCCTTGGAAAGAGGCAAATCACCAGCTCAGGGAGTCACATGATTTGAGGGTTGACTATTAGTGGTTTATGGATTATTAGCCATTATTACTACGGATTAATATTTATTATTACTACGGATTATCACAGCAGAAACGGCTTGAAAAAAATATGACACAAAGCTAAAAGCTAAATTTAGTGTTCAGAATCCCATTTTTAAGGGAATTTTTATTGCTTTAAGAGTAAAAGACACAAGCTCATGATTTCAGATTTCAACCTCCTCAGGTTGGCCGTGCCGGGCTAGTTATCATAATGAGCACGAGCACACGCCTGTCTCATCACCAGCAGGAGTCCCGAGATCCATCTTTCCCACTGAAATGATGCTCCCGATCCAGATGGTGATCCAGAAGACTCACGCCCCGGGATTACAGATGCACCAGATCCCCGTCACGTTTTCGCGTGTGCTCGCTGTGGTTTGGGGGAAATTCCCAAATTCCTCTTTCTCCCCGCTGGGAGGGATTCGAGGCTGGAGGAGGGATGGAAAGGGAGCCGGGCTCTCCCCACCGACCGAGAGCTGAGGTGTGAAATTTCTCATGGGCAAACAAGTGAGAGCCGCGGGGTGTCCAAAAGAAGGGGGGATAGAAAAGATGAAGCGGGGAGGGGGGCAGCGAGGAGGAGGAGGAGGAGGAGAGAAAGCAGCAGCCAGGGAGGAACAAAAATCCCTAAAGCACCAACCTGGATTGAAGAGTGGGGCGTTTTCTATGGGGGGATTGTAAAATGCGCTCTCTCTTTCCCCTTGGCAGGAGGGAAAAGGCCCCCCCTCTATGTGATAGTCATTAGCATCAATTAGCCCCGTTTGAAGTAGGCAACATCTTTGTCTCTCTGCAAAAAAAAGAAATAAAAAAACCTTTCAGGGAGCCCATAATAACATCTGGAGCGAGGAGAGGCTGAACTCAAGTTCCCCACTTTCATCTCTTGTCGAGGGACTTGGAATGTTAATGCAGCCTCATTCTTTAATGGAGTTATCAGGAAATGCTTTTCACCTCCTTCCCTTTGCTCAGGGGGGATGTTTACAAAGGGCTGGGGGTTTTTTGGGGTTGTTGTTTTGTTGTTGGGATTTTTTTTTTTACCCCTTTTCCTAAGAAACTCCCCCACCCTTCCCCTTTTATTTTCTACAGTCTTTCAAGACAAAGCTGGAATAAAATATAATTAAGCGAATATAGTGAATTAAAAAAAAAAAAAAAGTAAAAGGGAATGATAAAAATAAAAAAATCACCACCAAAAAAAAAAAAAAAAAAAAAAAAAAAGGGAAAAAAAAAAAAAAAAAAAAACCCCCCAAAAAAAAAAAAAAAAAAAAAAAAAAGAGGCTCAGATCCCACCCTTTCATCTCTTCACCTCGGAGGAGCTGGAACTGGAGTGGCAGGGGCAGGAGGGGGGTCCCCGGCCCGAGCCCCCCGCTCTGCCTGGCTGCTGGGTGCTACATTTCCCAAGTCATTACCAGCGAGTGAAAATTTCCAGCTTTCCCACCGAACTGCATTAGCTGAGCACACAGTACTAATGGGAAACAGGACGCGTCATTAGGCAGCGGCTTCGGCCGGGACGGGAGAAGCCGAAGGGTAAAGTCAGCCCGTGGGTTTGCTGCTTGTCCCTCCCGGAGCTCCCTGTCCATCCCGGAGGTTCCCTGTCCATCCCAGCACTCCCTGTCCCTCCCGATAGCTCCCTGTCCCTCCCGGCACTCCCTGTCCATCCTGGCGCTCCCTGTCCATCCCAACAGCTCCCTGTCTGTCCCGGAGCTCCTTGTCCATCCCGGTGCTCCCCGTCCATCCCGGCACTCTCTGTCCATCCCTGAGCTCCCTGTCCCTCCCGGCTCTCCCTGTCCCTCCCGGTGGGTCCCTGTCCATCCCGACATTCCCTGTCCATCCCGGATCTCCCTCTCCATCCCGAAGCTCCCTGTCCATCCCGGTTCTCCTTGTCCATCCCGGTGCTCCCTGTCCAACCCGGGACTCCCTCTCCCTCCCGGCTCTCCCTCTCCATCCCGGCTCTTCCTCTCCCTCCCGGTGCTCCCTCTCCATCCCGGCTCTTCCTCTCCCTCCCGGTGCTCCCTCTCCATCCCGGCTCTCCCTCTCCCTCCCGGTGGTCCCTCTCCATCCCGGCTCTCCCTCTCCCTGCCGGTGGTTCCCAGTCCCTCCCGGTGGTTTCCAGTCCCTCCCGGCGGTTCCCTGTCCCTCCCGGAGCTCCCTGTTCATCCATCCAGCTGGATCATCACCCCCTGCTTTTCCCACGGCTCTCCCGTCCCAACAACCTGAACGTGGATCTGCTCCTTCAATAACCGGAGCAGCTCCGACATCGCTTGTTACGGGAATCGCAGCCACCACTCGTTACAAGAAGGAAAAATAGTTCGTTTATTTAACAACCTTTTAATAAAACATCCCCAAAACTCTTATAAGGATTCCCACGTTCAATCCCACACACTCTCGGTGTCAGCAAAGCCAGAAGTTGTGAATCTCCGCGGAGTTTTTTTATTCCCTAGTGGCTTTTTTTTGGTCGGGGGGAGAGGCATCGGCACTTGCCCAGCTTTGAACGTGTGATTCCAATTAAAGCCGTGGTTCCACGGCGGCGGGATCGGGGCTGCCTGTTTGGATAAGGAGCAATAAAGCAGCAGCTGTATTTATTCACTTATTTGGAAGCTGCTGTGGAAGACAGGATGCTAAAAGGCAGGGGGAAAAAGGTGTCTTAAAGGCAAACTTGAGGGACTCTTTTGTCTCCTGCGGGCATCCTCCTCCCTGAGATCCCGTTCACCAGGGTGCTTCCCCACAGGCAGGATAATCCTGCCCGTGCAGTCCCATCTTTTCCATTTGCTTTGAAAAGCTCAAAGACGCAGAGATTTTCATAACTATTTCTATGAATTGGGCAGGGGAAAGACAGTTTAAATGGCGTGAATCCCTATTTCAGACAGGATTTACGGGATATGGACCATGAGCTTGTGCATGCAGAGATGGTTAATGCCAAGTTATTAAACCATGGGGGATTGTTGCTCCGTGTTTATTAATCTGGAGACTCTGGGATTTCTCCATGTTTGCACACACCAGAGTGAATTTTCAGCGTCAATTTGGTGAGATTTGAGCAGGAATCACACCTGGTAGAGGCGTCTGTGCCATCCAGAGCTCCCCTTCAGACCGCGTGGATGTGTTTGGCTCCAGGGGTGTCACACAGGGCTGGCACCAGTTACCACAGCACAGTCACCTCGTGTCCTGTATCCCAGATACACCTACACACTGGCACACCTGGACAGGTACACACTGACACATTCCTCTTGGCACGGTGGCAGGATGGGCTGGCACAGCCTCTCCTGGGATCTGTCTATGCCCAATGGGGTCTGTGCCCTGAGGAGAGTGGCCAGGGGGATGGTGGGGGTGCTCTTGTGAGGCTCGAGGGCGTCAGAGGGAATTTGGGAGTGGGGGTTGTTGGAGTGGGAGCTGTCGCTGTCCATGTGGGTGTCCATGGGGAAGGTGAGAGTCCCAGAAAGGTTTTGGGGAGGTGTAGTTGGCCATGAGGAAGGGATGAGGTGTCTGTGGTGGAAAGAACAAATGTCTGTGGGGGGGTCTATCCAGTGTGGGTGTCCATGGAGGAGGAGCAGGTGTCAGTGTGGGGGTCCATGAGGAAGGAACTGTTATCCATGGGGTATCAGTTTGGGGATCCCTGAGGAAGGAACTATTATCCATGGGGTGTCAGTGTGGGGGTCCATGAGGAAGGAACTGTTATCCATGGGGTATCAGTGTGGGGGTCCCTGAGGAAGGAACTGTTATCCATGGGGTGGCAGTGTGGGGGTCCCTGAGGAAGGAACTGTTATCCATGGGGTGTCAGTGTGGGGGTCCCTGAGGAAGGAACTGTTATCCATGGGGTGTCAGTGTGGGGGTCCCTGAGGAAGGAACTGTTACCCATGGGAGTGTCCATGGGGTGTCAGTGTGGGGGTCCATGAGGAAGGCACTGTTATCCATGGGGTGTCAGTGTGGGGGTCCCTGAGGAAGGAACTGTTATCCATGGGGGTGTCCATGGGGTGTCAGTGTGGGGGTCCATGAGGAAGGAATGCAGGTTCCTGTGAGGGAAGATATAGATGTCTGGGTGGGTGACAGTGGAGGCGACAGCAGGGAAAGAGGGGTGTCCATGGATGAACTTGAGTGTAAAAGGGGTGTTGGTGCGGAAGGAAGGGTGTCCTGAAAGGTGTTGGTGTGGAAGCAGAGATGACCACGGGGGTGAGTGTGGAAGCAGGAGTGTCCACGGAGGTGTTGGCAGGGAAGAAGGGATGTCTGTGGGGGTGTCAGTGGGGAAGGAGGAGGAGCCTAAAGGTAAAGAGGGGTGTTGGTGGGGAAGCAGGGCATGTCTGGGGGTGTCCATAGAGGTGATGCTGGGTTGGAAAGCGTGTCTGTGGGAAAGAAGAAGCGTTCGTGTGGAAGCAGAGCTGTCGGTGTGGAAGCAGAGCTGGTGGTGTGGAAGCAGAACTCTCTGTGGGGAAGGAGGGCTGTCCATAGGGTCGCAGGGCTGTCGGTGTGGAAGGACAGCTGTCGGTGTGGAAGGAGGGCTGTCCGTGGGGTTGCAGGGCTGTCGGTGGGGAAGCAGAGGGCTGTCGGTGTGGAAGGAGGGA
>VXAU01002664.1:0-10901 GCA_013399695.1 Formicarius rufipectus | reverse complement strand
AGGGCAGTGGGAATTCCGCGTCTCCCTCCGAGAGGGCACCTCCTCTGAGGAGGAACCTTGAAATCCCACCTGACAGGGCTGTGATGGCCATTCCTCTGACATTAAACAATAATAATAATTAATAGAGACAGTATAAATTTTTTCTGTGAGGAAAGTTGGGTCAGTTTTGGGTGCACAGGGCAGTGGGAATTCCTCCTCACCCTCCGAGGGAGCACCTTCTCTGTGAGGGAGCACCTTTGAGTTCCCACCCGGGCGGGCTGTGCTGGCCATTCCTCTGCCATTAAACACCAACAATTAACAGCGGAGAGGCAGCCACGACCCCTTCACGCCTCGGGGGCGGCTGTGGGGGCGGTTTCGGGGTGTTTTGGGGTTGTTTGGGGGCTTTTTGGGGGTGTCTTCGGAGCGCCGCTGAGGGAAAGGGGGGGCGCTAAGATGGCCGGCGGCCCGTGGCTGAGGGGGGCGGCGGCGGGCGCCGAGCCCTGAGGGGCGGAGGAGGCGAGGGAGGAGGAGGAGGACGAGGAAGAAAAGGAGAAGGAAGAGGAGGAGGAGGAGGAAGAAGAAGAGGAGAAGGAGGAGGAAGAGGAAGAGGCGCTGCCCGGCGGGTCAGGGCGGGGAAGTCGCCGCCCGAAGATGGCGGCCGCGGCGGGGGGACAGGCCGGGGCTGCGGCGGAGGCGCGGTTCATCAGCAGCGCCAAGGTGAGTCCCCCCTGCCTGGGCAGCCCTCCTGCCCTTCCCAATGGGTTTAATTTTGGGGGGAAAAGGGGGTGGAAGCGCTCAGGGTGCCCTCAGGACGGCGGGGTGCCCTCAGCGCCCCCTCCCCGGGTATGACTCGGCTGCGGGCGCGGCCCCTGACCCACGGCTGTCCCTCGGCAGGGAAAGGGCTTGTTCGCCACCAAGAGCATCCGCAAAGGGGAAACTGTCTTCGTGGAGAGGCCCGTGGTGTCTTCCCAGTTCCTCTGGAATGCCTTGTACAACTACCGAGGTGAGAGGCTGGCGCCGTGTCCCTGTCCCCTGTCCCGGCGAGGGGACGGCGGCGTCCCGGAGCTGCACAGGGAAGGCTTTGGGTTTGCCTCAGCACCGCTGTGAAGGTGGCTCTGCTGCCTTTTCTGCCTCTGCACCAAAGTGTGGACAAGTTCAGGCGTCGTCAGAGGGATGGTGACTTCCATTTGCTCCAGAGGAACGCAGCAGGTGCCACCATGAGATCCCAGAATGGGTTGGGTTGCAAAGGACCCTAAGGATCCATTCATTCCCCCGCCTTTCCATGGGCAGGGCAGGAACACTTTCCACCAGACCAGTTTGCTCCAAACTCCATCCACTTGTTGATCTCTGATGTTGCAGCCAGTCTTGGGGTTCTGGCGCCTTTGTTTCCCAGAGGCTTTCCTGTGCCACCCATCAACCCATCCATCCATCCATCCATCCACCCACCCACCCATCCTTGTCTCCTGCAGCCTGCGATCACTGCCTGCGGGCTTTGGAGACGGCGGAGGAGAACGCGCAGCGGCTGCTGGGGAGGAGTTCGCTGGTGCTGCCCCACCCGGAGCAGTGCAGCATCCGGAAGGACCTGCACCAGCAGTGTCCCCGCTGCCAGGTACGGCTCTGCCGCCAGGGAATATCACCCTCTCGGGCTCGCCCGAGTCCTTTTGCATCCAGCCGGGCACTTGTGCCGCCCGGGATGGGTGTGTGCGTTCCCATGCTACAGGCTAATGAGCTGGTCGGGAAGGGGGCACAGCTGGCACAGCTGGATCTGGGCTCCCAGTTCTGCTGCTGGAGCCAATGCCAGGCTCTGTCCCTTGCTCTAGGTGACGTACTGCAGTGCAGAATGCAGGCAGGCAGCTCTGGAGCAGTACCACCAGGTGCTCTGCCTCGGCCCGTCCCGGGATGACCCCACACACCCCCTCAACAAGCTGCAGGAGGCATGGAGGTAGGGCACTGACCTGCCTGGTGCTTTCCTGGGCTGGCTCCTTGCCTTGCATCCCTGCATGGGGTGACTGAAGGGTGGGAATGGCTGTGGAACACTGCCTGGCTGCTGGTTAGGTGAGTTGGTGTGGACAGGAAGCTGAGGAGTCCATATTTGTCTCTCTATAAAGAGCCTCAAAGCTGACTCCTGCAATTTTATTGTGCTCCTGCAGGTCTCCAGCCTCTGGAGATTCTCCTTGTAGCATGCCATGTGTCCATTAATTACTGTCCCTGCCTGCCAAAAAAATGGTCCCACAAGGGAGAAGCAATATCCCTGACCCAAATCTTGTCCCAAACCCAGCTGGGCTTTGAGTGGGATCCAGGCTGTAGGTGAACAGGTTGGAAAGGGATTGTTTGTATGGCTGGTGTTTGTATCACCTCTAGATCCTCACACAGCGATGCTGCAATGGCCACTTGGATGTGATAGTGAGGGCCTGACCACACTTATGGCAGCTGCCTCTGCCCCCTTCCAACCTTTTATTTCCATACCAGCCCTGCTCTGCTAATCTCTTCTTCATTCTTATTCCACAGAAACATGCATTATCCTCCAGAGACTTCCAGCATTATGTTGATGGCCAGGATGGTTGCCACTGTCAAACAGGTACGTCAGCAGTTTGGAGCTGCAGCTGCTGGTGTGTGATTTTGTTATACCATTGTGGATGTTATTCCCAAGACTCTGGTTCTGTGGCCTGGCTTTCTCAGTGTTTATTCTGGCCATAAACTACCACCTTGCACCTGCTTCTGGTAGTTGTTGATAGCTGGATACCTGGGTCTTGTCCTGTCCTCCCTCTCCTGGCTGGGAAGGAAAGCAGTGTTGGTGCTTGATTCCTTTGCCAGGCTAAAGACAAGGAGTGGTGGATCAAGGCCTTCTCCCAGTTCTGCAGCAAGACAGCAAATGAAGAAGAGGAGATTGTGCACAAGCTGCTGGGGGACAAATTTAAGGTAAGACCCTAGCAGCTCTTGAATTCCCAAGCCTGCCCTCTCTCACCTATTTCTGTGAGCCCGTGGGTACAGAAACCCTGTTACAGCTGGACTGGGAGACACTGGAAATTCCAGGCTTAAAGGAGGGGCCTTCACAGTGAGGAAATTGCTTAGAGGGTTTTGGGCTAGTGGTGCTTCCATGGGATGGGCTGCTCCTTCCTATGGGGGAGATGCTTCTGCTGTGGGCTGGGCCAGGGTGATATTTAGCTGCTGAGTAGGTGGCTTTTGCTGCTAAAATGAGTGGGTTTGGCTGCTCTGAGGGCAGCAACCTCCAGCCTTGCAGGGAAGGATGAGGAGCCTGACCCCTTCCTGAGCCTTCTGGCTTGTGCTGGGCTCAGCCCTCAGCCTGAGGCTGGCACCCAGTAATGTATCCCCAGGCTGACCATGCTCCATGTCCTACCAGGGCCAGCTGGAGCTGCTGCGGTTGCTCTTCACTGAAGCCCTTTATGACGAATATCTCAGCAGGGTGAGTGGATCTGCCTCCCAAATAGCCCAGGAGCATCAGCCAGGGCTTCCCTGGGCAATCTGCCCATTCATTCCTTGTTTCCCTCCAAGCTCCCTGTGGGATTTCAGGCACTGCAGAGTGGGGTGCTGCTGCAGGCTGACCAGAACTCAGTTCCTTTATCCTCTCCCTTCTGCAGTGGTTCACCCCAGAAGGCTTTCGATCCCTCTTTGCCCTCGTTGGGACCAATGGCCAAGGCATAGGAACCAGGTAATGGGGCCTTGTGGGTACTCCTTGAAGGGCAGTGGAGATGTGCCATGTAAATCCATGCTGGCCTGGGTAACACTGGGTTTGAGACAAAGTAATGGAGAGACAGACTTGAAAATTTCATCTTGGCTGTGCCCAGCCCCTTCACATCCTTCTGCCAGACCTTGACTGCTCAGAGCCACCGTGGATTCCCTCTGTGAGGTCCCAGCATGTGCTGATAGCATTGTGGGACTGTAACAGTGTCCCTCTGCTTCCTGACAGTGCTGTGAGGCTGTAACTGTGTCCCTCTGCTTCCCACAGCTCCCTGAGCCAGTGGGTGCACGCGTGTGATGCCCTGGACCTCCCGATGCTGCAGCGAGAGGAGCTGGATGCCTTCATTGACCAGCTCTACAAGGACATTGAGAAGGGTGAGGATCTGTGGGAGTGCAGGGACAGCACAGGGAGCCTGGGGATGCAAAATCTTTTTGCCCTCCATCCCTTCACAATGGGGAGAGAAGGGTGTTGGGAAATCACCCTCCCACACCCAGCCCCATAGCAGCACTGGCTGGGTGTGTTCTGTGTTGATGGAAATCCCTTTGTGCTCACACGTGGAAGGGCTGGGATGGTCCATGCAAAGCTCTAACTCCCCTCTCTTTGCTGCAGAGTCAGGGGAGTTCCTCAACTGCGAGGGATCAGGGCTCTACGTGCTCCAGAGCTGCTGTGAGTGACACGAGGACTGGGAGGAAAACTGGGAGTGAGGAGGGAAATGTCCTGTGCTAGGCTGGCTCACCTCTTCCTAAAAGTCTCTGGAGAAAGGGGTTTGTGCTTCCCAGCCTTGAGGAGGGATGGGATGGATGCTACCCTGGGGCCTGACTGCTGGCACCTCACCTAGCTGTGGAATGATCAGTCCTGGCTTGGGTGGACTTGGATGTGATGCAGCCTCCAGGAGCCACTGAAGCATTTAACAAAGAGACTGTCTTGCCCACAGGTAACCACAGCTGCATCCCCAATGCCGAGACATCCTTCCCAGAAAACAACTTCCTCCTGCATCTCACTGCTCTGGAGGACATCGAAGCAGGAGAGGTGAGACAGCAGGGGCTGGGTGGACCTGGAGCAACATCACACCTTGGCATCATCTCTGTGTCCCCTATATCCTCCAACACCTCCTGTCTCCTGTGATGTCCTGACATAGGAATTCAATCCCCATCCCATGTAGGGGCTGCCAGACCCCATTCCTGCCTAACTCTGAGGGTGACTGTGACAAATTGTGCTTTGGGATCGTGGGAAACCATCCTGAGCCAAACCTATTTCTCTTTGCCCCCAGGAAATCTGCATCAGTTACTTAGACTGCTGTCAGAGGGAGCGGAGCAGACACAGCCGCAACAAGATACTCAGGTAGGGGCTGCCTGGGGGAACTTAGGAGGGACCCCACACCCCTGTGCACCCCCAAACTGTCTGTCTAGACAGCATCCCCACCCCGGGGCTCTCTGTGTGCCTTGGAATGTGGCTGTGCACGAGCTGGTGTGAATTCCAGCGGGCTTGTCCCTTTCACATGCTGTAGCCTCAGAGACTGAGGACTTGGGCTCTCCCCTCTCTCTGCAGTTTGCTCCTACAGACCCTTGTAGTTCCCACCACCTTCCTTTTCCTTCTCTGCCCTTCAAGGGTAGAGGTTCTTGCTGGTGGTCCCTGTCCCCACGTCCCATCACCCCTGGAATACCTTCACCCACCTGAGCCAGCAGGATGGAACCCCCAAACTCCTCCGTGTTTATCAGAGCCCCTTCCTGGCTGCTCTGTCCCAGGCCCCTGCCCAGCTGTAGTGTGGGGTTGTGGCTGTCTCAACACCATGAATCTTCTTCCTTCCTTCTTCCCTTCTTCCTTCCCTTTCTCCAGGGAGAACTACTTGTTTACCTGCTCATGTCCCAAGTGCCTGGCGCAAGCCGACGATGCCGACGTGACGTCGGATGAGGAGGAGGAGGGCGAGGGAGAGACGGATGATGCTGAGCTGGAGGATGAGATGACTGACGTTTGATCCCGGCCACGGTCGAGAGGACAGGGAAGGGATGGGAAGGGACTGGGGGTTCCTCCCAGAGGCAGCAGCTTTAATACAAGGAACAGGGTTGTGTTGTGGGGTCGGGGAGGGGGTGGCCGTGCCGAGGGGCAGCCGAGGAGCCGGAGGCAGGCCCTGCTCCCGCCTGTCCGTGTTGTCCCTGTGTGTGTGTGTGTCTGTGTCGGGCTGTCTCCACCCTCCCTTTGAGGTCAAGCTGTGAGCCGGTGGTCTCTCTGCCATCTCCCGGTTCCCAGAGGGGCTGGCTGGTGCTTGCAGGGGAGGCTGGAGGAGAGCAGGATCCAGCCAGCCCCTGGGACACCATGCTTGGTCACCTTATGGCCACCTGTGAGGCTGCTCCGTGTCTGTGCTGGCCGTGGATGCGGAGGAGCTTGTCCTTCCCACCCCGCAGGGTCGAGGGGAACGTGTGTGTGTGTATGTGTGTTTGTGCACGAGGGGAACTATTTAATGTCTATATTAGCACTGTCTACACACTACAGAGCCGGGGTCCTTGTATATCCTCCATTCCATGCCTTGGTGAGCAGTGAGGGAATGTTGCAGGTGGGACAGTGACACCTTAGAGGGGGGGCTCAGATCCTGAGTCCAGCAGGGCAGAGCCGACCCTGCAGGCACCTCCTTCCTGACTCAGCCCACCCTTCCAACGACACAGCCCCACACACCAGTTCCAGGACCATCTGGGGACAGAGGGCGGCCAGGCTGACACCATCCCAGAGCTGACATAGGCTGTCGTGTCATCACACTGGGAGTTGTCCCTCCATCTGGCAGAGGGATGAGGATGCACCCCACTCAAGCAGGAGCTGCTTGTGCACTTCTCCACACTGAATTCCCACATGGAGACATCCCGGCACCGAGTGGCCCCACGTGGATGTCCCCTTGTCATCCATCCCATGCTGCCACCACCAAGGCCACACCACATGCTGCAGTGTCCCTGTCTGTGGACAACATGGCTCCAAGCGATGGACAGGCAGCAGGTTGGGGATGCACTCTGGGTTATTTCCTTTCCTCATGGATTTTGGGGAGCAGTTTTCCTGCTGCTGCGTCTGTGGCATCTGGACTGTGGGACCGAGGGGGACGTGCCCCTGACACTGCCATCACCACCAGCCCTGACCCCGCTGCTCGTCCCCAGCCATCCCGGGGCAGTGGCCCCTTCAGTGTTCGTAATAAACCGAGACTGGTGAGAACTGGGACCCTGTGGTTTGTACTGGTAATCTCGAGGGTGGTGACCCAGGGGCTAGTCCTGTGAGGACACAGGTCTGGGAATGAGGGAATAGGCCCCTGTGGAAGTGTGGGCTCTGGATTTGTGACCAGCCCACCCTTGGGGACGTGCTGGAGGCTGTGCTGTCCCATGACTGGGGCCTGGCCTGAACCCTGCCCCAGCTGCACAAGGCACCTTGGGAATTTTACTAGGAAAAATATTAAGGGATGAGATTTATTCTTTCCTCCCCTGACTACTGAAAGAAAAAAATGAGAAATTTCCCTTTCTCTAAAACATTCAGACTTCATTAGCTCAGACAAAAATGTACAGACATTGGGCGAGCCCTGCTGGTCCAGACCACGCTGTGTCGCTTTCCCTCCCATCCCTGTCAGTCCTGCATCCCTCCAAATCAGCAGCACGAGTTAAAATGTTTCCTGGGAAGGGCTGGCCTGCTCTGGGCCTTCAGCTCCTCCCACAAAGTCATGACGAGGGGTGCTCAGTGCCAGGCTCAAGGCTCCCACCTGGCACTTGGGTTGCACGCCGGTGCCAGCAGAGAGATCTCCCCGTTGCTGAATCCAGTGGGATCTCTGGAGCACATTGGGACTCCTTCCTCAAACCTGGTCCTTAGGGCAAACCCCTGGGATCCAATGGGAAGTCTTTGATCCACCACAGGCTCTTGGTGCTACCAGAAGGTCCAGGGGGGCTGCATCATCTCGTAGGTGGGGATGCTGGTGACATTGACGGGGATGGAGATGATGGCCCAAGGGAGCCCATGCTGCTCCAGGGAGCGCCTGATCATGTACCTGGAAGGACAAAGAGGTGACAGGTGTTCCCAAGCCACTGGATTTGAGAGAGTGGAGCCCAGACTTGAGTATAAACCACAACTGAAACCATAAAACTCAAAGATCAAGCCGCGGATTAATCGTGACTGTATCCACTCCAAGCCTGGCTCGCAAAGCCCAGGAGGGCCTCACTGACCATGAGGATCCCATTTTATGGGGACAAGGCATTGCTTTGCCCTTGCCATGAGCTGCCCTCCCACATGGGAAGATGTGCCCGGGCACCCACCCGTCCCTGCCCAGCAGGAAGAGGGCGGGGATGTCGGCCGTGCGCCGGGAGCTGTCCTGCACCATCTCCACGTAGAAGCTGTCATTGTCGTAGGCGTTGTCGGCGATGATCACGGCCCGCCCACCGTGCTCCTGGATCACACGGGTCTTCGACAGGAACGAGCAGCCCCTGGGGCACAGAGGGACAAACCTGTGGTGCTCAGGGGGCAGGGCCAAAGCCTGTCAGTGCTAGGGCTTGCCTGGAGATGCCCAGCCCAGGGATTGTCTCCCTGATCCCGTGCCTCGCACAAACCCCACTCCTCCGAGTCTGAGTTTTAGGCACAAACCACCCACACTCCTAAGAAAAGAGTATATAAATCACAGAGCCATGGAATGGGTTGGATTGGAAGGGAGCTTAGAAGATCAGGTAGTTCCAACCCCCTGCCATGGGCAGGGACACCTTCCACCAGCCCAGGTTGCTCCAAGCCCTGTCCAACCTGGCCTTGGACACCTCCAGGGATGGGGCATCCAGAACCTCCCTGCCCAACCCGTGCCAGGGCCTCCCCATCCTCCCAGCCAACAACTCCTTCCCAATACCCATCTAAACCTCTTCTCTTTCAGTCTGAACCCAGACACGGTTTCTTCCACCTTAGCACAGGCTAAAAGACACAGGATGAAATGCTCTGGGGCAGGAACACCCTGATGTTTTCATTTACCCACGTGGAGAAGAAGCTGGAGGTGGTGGGGAGATGAGGCCATGGCACCTTCCCTCCTGCCCGAGGGTCCCCCCATGCCCCCCCATGCCACCAGACCTACCCCCTCTCCACCAAGGCGATCTGGTCCTGGATGAAGACCCCATTATTCAGCTCTCCACAAGCTTCAGGAGGATCCGCCGGGACCAGGTGGATCTGGTCGTACCTTGTGTTCTCCGAGAAGGAGACAGGCAGGGATGAGGCTTTGGAGCTGCTCCCCCTTCCCAGCCCCACTCCAGCTGTCCCTGCTGTCCCATACCCTGCTCATCCCTCTGTGGTTCTGGGGAGACTTTGAGCTTCCAGCAGGTGCCCCATTCCAACCACCACAGGGCCAATCCCTGCCTCTGGAAGCCTGTTGAGGCCAAGGATGCTCGTGGAAGAGCAATCAGCTCCATTGTTACCAAAACTCCAAATCACTGAGCCCCACGAAGGGAATGGAGGGACCCAAAGCGACCAATTCAGTTTCAAATACTTACAAACACACCCCCAAAATCCTTGGCTGGAGTGGCAGTGAAGATGTAGCGGATGTCCCCGGGACTCAGCACTTGGAAGTACAAGTATTCATGGATTCGTAGACCTGGGGGTGAAGGGAGAGCCATGAGAGGCAGGGAAAATTACTGGGAAAATTCCTGCAAAAAGGGGAAAGTCTCAGTTATGGCTCCTGAATTGTGGGGGAGGGAACACAGCCTTTGGGGTGTCGGGTCCTGGCTGGGCCCCAGGACCCAAAACGTTGGGCTTTGGGATGATCCAGGAGTAGATGCAGCAGTTCCCAGGAGCTGAGAAGGGATGGGAGGGAAGGCACTGGGATTGGGGTGCACAAGGGGAAGGGGGAAAAGTGCAGCCAGGCCATGGAGGGGATGGGGGTGGTGGGCACCCAAACTGAGGTGAACAGAGGGGAAATGTACCTGGATTGGGATGCACGAGGGAAATGCACCTGGATCACAGGGCACCAAGGGGAAATGCACCTGGATCACAGTGCACCAAGGGGCAATGCACCTGGATTGGGATGCAGGGGGGGAAATGCACCTGGATCACAGTGCACCAAGGGGAAATGCACCTGGATTGGGATGCAGGGGGTAAATGCACCTGGATCACAGTGCACCAAGGGGAAATGCACCTGGATTGGGATGCAGGGGGGGAAATGCCATGGAACTGGGATGCAGTGATGGCAAACACACCCAGACCACAGGGCACAGAGGGCAAAGGCAACAGAGTCAGGATACACTGAAGGGATGGATATGCACCTGGATTGGGATGCAGGAGGGGAGTTGCACCTGGTTTTGGATGCAGGAGGGGAAATGCAATGGGCTCAGAGGACATAAAGTGGAAATGCTGCTGGATGGAGGTGCTGGATGGGGAAATGGAATAAGGTCGGGACACACTGAGGGAAATGCACCTGGATTGGGGTGCAGGAGGGGAGATGCACCTGGATCAGGGTGCAAGAGGGGAAATGCACCTGGATTGGGGTGCAGGAGGGGAAATGTCCCCAGACGGGGATGCAGGAGAAGAACTACTTCTGGATCGGGGTGCAGGACGGAAACTGCCCTTGCATTGGGGTGAAGAGGGAGAAATTCCTCCGGATTACAACGCGTCAGGGGAACTGCACTCAGATTGGGATGTAGGAGGGGAATTGCACCCAGATGGGGATGCAGGAGGGGAATTGCACTCAGATGAGGATGCAGGAGGGGAACTGCCCTCCGATCGAGATACAGGACAGGAATTGCACCCAGATGGGGATGCAGAAGGGAAAATGCCGTGGGGAGCGGGATGCGGAAGGGGAATTGCACCCGGATTGGGGTGCAGGAGGGGAATTGCCCCCAGATGAGGATGCATGAGGGGAAACACCCCCGCATGGGGACTGCAGGACGAGAAGCACCATCAGATCAGGGCGCCCCAAGCAGAAACGCCCCCCGGCGTCCCTGTCGGGCACAGGAGGCGCACCGAAAGGGGGTCAGGCATGCAGAGGGTGGGAATGCCCCGGAGAGGGCGAGGCTCAGAGCGGGATCCCGCCGTCCCTCCCCCGGGCCCCCTCACTCACCGCGGGCCGGGCCGCAGCAGCCGCACAGCCACAACCACAGCCAGCCCAGCATGGCTGTCCGAGCCCCGCCCCCCGACGCCCGCCCCGCGCCTTCCATTGGGCAGCGCCCACGTCAATCACCCGAATCGTGGGTGGGCACGCCATTCCATTGGGCAGCACTCCCGTCAATCACTCACCTCG
>VXAU01002663.1:12907-33513 GCA_013399695.1 Formicarius rufipectus | reverse complement strand
TGCTATACTTTTCCTCCGTAGCTAACAGGACTAGTAACTTGTTCTCATGGTTTTGGATGGCTTTATGTTTCTCAGGAATGAAGTTTTAAAAATCTTTTGTCTGTGGTATTGTTACTGCAAAACTGTGTTAAGTTATTCTTGTCTCAAACATCAGTATTAATTGCAGTGTTTTTACATCTTGTCTTGTTTCTAAGTTAAAGCATCTTAAGGCTGTATTTATGCAGATGTGATGCTAAGCATTAACCTGAAAGGCAGCATAGTTACAACAGTTTTTTTTCCCCCAAACAGAGTGCAATAGAGTCTCTCTTTGGAGCCTCATTAACTGGGATTGCCTATTCTCTCTTTGCTGGGCAACCTCTTACTATCTTGGGAAGCACCGGACCAGTTCTAGTATTTGAAAAAATATTATTTAAATTTTGCAGGTAAGTGATGTTTGTGTTTGCCTCATGCAGTTTTTAACTTGCTAGCCTGTTAGAATAGTCGTCATTGGAAGCAGATATGCATTTAGTGTGTGGATGTCCATGAAGAGAAATGCAGTGGCAAGAGCCTGAGAAATTGGTATGCTTTGGTAAAACTGTGACGCACTGATGTGTCTTGATGAGAAAGTTAGTGATAAGAAGTGGCTAGAATTTAAATAAAAGTTATCTTCTGACTGTATGGACATGTTGGTTTTGGTTCTGCAGGAGTAAGCAAGGAATAGGTCTGCCCTCTAAAAAAAGACGTCTGGGTAGTTCTAGAGAGATCATCCCTGTGATGCTTCCCAAGCTGGGTAGTTGCACTGTGGATCCTAGAAATGTCTTACAGTGTTGCTTTGCTTTGGTGCAAGACAAGACAAAACAAGTTTCTGCTTCCTTCAGAGCTAACATAAAGGATGAGAAAAGTGATGAATACCTATTGAGCTTGGCCTCAGTGTCTGTTTTCAAATAGAATACCGTATACGTGATTTTTGGCTCCGTTACTACTTTGTTTCCTTCTTCACACAGAGATTATGAT
The DNA here is from genome assembly GCA_013399695.1 of Formicarius rufipectus. Taxonomy (NCBI): domain Eukaryota; kingdom Metazoa; phylum Chordata; class Aves; order Passeriformes; family Formicariidae; genus Formicarius; species Formicarius rufipectus. The sequence goes on along the minus strand of VXAU01002663.1, from coordinate 32,520 downwards.
CTTTCCTACCTCTCCCTGCGAACCAGCATTGGTCTGTGGACTGCATTTCTATGCATTTTGCTTGTAGCCACTGATGCCAGCAGCCTTGTGTGCTACATCACTCGATTCACCGAGGAAGCTTTTGCAGCGCTTATATGCATCATATTTATTTATGAGGCATTGGAAAAGCTTTTTCATTTGGGAGAAGTGTACGCCTTCAATATGCACAATGACCTGAATAAACTGACTTTATATTCGTAAGTACACAGTTTCTGTCTGTTAGTGAAATAAGTAGGAAAATAAAGAGACATACTGTTTACTAAAGGGCACTAGGTGCCTCTTCAGGAAGGATAGGAGGGAGCGCTGGGGGTGGTTATGGGGGTGAGAAACCTCAGGAAAATTCAATTCAGGATACAGTGGAATGGAATTTTCTGTGTTAGCTGTGGGTGGTTGGAAGGGATGAGGGGCTGTGACAAAGCCTACTTTAGCTGCAGCTCTGCTAAAAGTCAGGAGTTCTGCCTTGCTATTTCTAGAAATCAAAGCTTACAGTACAGTTTCACAAAAGAGGATGATTTGGGTTACTGGGTCACACCTGCTAAAAGGACATCCTGCTCACTGTTGCTGTGAGAAGCTGCTATTTCACACAGCTTAGATGAAATCAAGAATGAAGCTGCTCTTTCATTCATCAGCAACGCAAAATTAACTGTTAATCAGTGATCCATACATTCAAGATCAGTGTCAGTAATACAGCAGATAAACCCTAGTGTGAGACCCTTCAGAAAAACCGGTAAGAACCCACACATTTTTAAATTTCTTCTACTACAAATCCCTGAAAGTCATAACTGCACCCACACCAGTGCTTACCCTCCTGTCCCAGACATGTGGGGCAGTCAAACACCATCTTTGAGAAGCACAAGTTTCTCTGGTAATGCCCACATCCTGTTGGACGTGTACATCTTCCAGCTTTAGTTTTACTTGTAGGGTCACAGTGTTGGTGAGGGAGCCCCCAGTGAGATTATGTCCACAGTCCTTGTTGCCCTGGGCAGTCCCTGGTTGGAGAGCAGAGTACTCACCATCCCACTGGGCGTCTGCTCTCCCTGACCGAGGCAGAGACCATCCTGCACAGAGTGACTCCTGGCAGTGTCAAGCTGGGTTTTGACTACTACGTTTCTATGCAGAGATGTCTCCTCAGTTTTACAAACATTGATGCTTCTTTGGTACTTTTCTTCCATATGAAAGGGCAAACATTCTCTCATACTGCATCTTCTATTCCTTTCACACGTGACATTTGCATTCACTTTCCTGTCGTAACAGCTTTTAAAACCAGGTCCTGTTGCCAGGAGTGGGCCATGGAAGTATATGTTCACTTCCCGAATTCCCCCTATTTACTGGCTGATCATCTCTCTCTTTAGGTGGCTCTGGAACCTCACTGGACTCCTATGTGAGCATGTTAAATTCACTAACATGGCAGAAACTGTTCTGTAGGTTTTTCTGACCCTTGCCACCTGCTTGTGTTTTGCCACAGGCAAACCGTGGGGGTGGAGAGAAGGTGTGATTTTTCTTTGGTTTAGCTCTGTGTGGCATCACATGTCTTTCAGGATGCGCCACAGTATTCAGCTTCGATTTGTCCTGTATTTGTGTTCTGTCACAAAGCTGTAGGAGATCCAGCCTCTTACAATTGCTCTTTGTTTCCTTATTTTATTCTTTTATTTCTGTACCCCCAGTGGTGAAGAGTGTGCAGAACAAGCATGCTCATCTATGTAAGCTACAAGACAGTCTGGATTTCCGTTTACCTGCTTCATGGCTTCCTTCATTGCATTTGTTGAGAATTTTTTTTCTGTCCTCCTTCAGCATGCTTGTTGATGTTATTGCCTTGACCAATAACTAAATATGCTTCTTCTTTTTTCCTCATCATACTTGACGTTGCAATTCCCTTCTCTTCTGATGATTCTATGTTTGGAACTACCTTGTATGAATTACTGCATTTCAATGCTCTCCTATTCCCTTTTGCTGTTACTGGGATTTAGTTATCAAAATACATTTACTTACTATTTTTTAAGTTCCAAAAGCATTGTGCATTGCAAATCTTGATTCTTTTTGCCTGTGTACATTCAGTGGATTTTTTCCTTCTTCACCTTCCCACTATTGAGATACAAATTTGCCCCTTCCATAGTTCTTTGGGGATTTTTTTCAGTGTCTTGGTGAATCTCATAGAAAAAGGAGACTTATTTCTTGCTTGTTACCTGTTTCTCTTCTTCTACATAAATTTTTGCTTTTTAAGCTTATCATTTGGTGTACATGAACTTTATTTGAAAACATCCCATTAAATCAATATTCAGTCTGTTGTGTTTTGGTTTTTGTGGTGTGTGGTTTTTTGTTTTGGTTTGTTTTATTTTTCTTTTTTTCTTTTTTCTTTTTTCCTGTGTGTTTTATTGGGTTTTGTTAGTTTGTTGTTTGTTTTTGGGGTATTGTTTGTTTGTGGCTTTTGTTCATTTTTTTTTGTTTGGTTTTGGTGTGTGTTTGTTTTTAATCTGATGTGTACTTCTGTCAGGCTGAATGACAGAAAGGATTCTGGTCCAAGTTTGCAGAACACTGCAGTAGGGATGGGCGCTTTCACTGCAACAAAAATGTTGCTTAAAAAGCATGTAGCAGTTGCTTTAATCCCAAGCAATGTATGCATTTATATCTTCAGTTAACTCGCTACATATTCAGAAATGGTGTCTTCAGCAGGACTGTGTTTGGTCACAGAAGGCATGCAAATACAAGATAAACAGCAAACTACTAGAATTTTAGAATAGACAAGAGCCTCAGAAACTTGTAGAGGCTAATGACATCTACTTGGAAAAGGAGTTGAAGGAGATGTTGAAATGTACTCTACTACACCAGTTTTTTAAATGAAGTGGTTTCAACATCTGTTTTGTGTTGGTGTGAAGTAAGACTGATTGAAGTTTGACTTATTGTGGCATGCTTTATAGAAACGTAAAAACCTTTATTAGTACACAGTCATGGAAAGTTGTTTGTGCCAACTTTGTTGAATTATTGGAAAATAATACAACGTATTGTCAGTATAGGGTTGTTGGAAAATTGAGTTGTTTGGATTTTTGTCTTCATCTGTTAGTCATGATATGTAGAAGTCTGTGTATGTTTTGTATCTCATTTTCAGGTACTGTTATTTTTAAAACCTGGCAAATCAGTCAAATAGTTAAGATCTCACCTGCTTCTCATTCTGTAAAATATTTTGTTTGGTGGGTTGTTTTGTACCATCTGTTAAACCTCTCCAACAGTTACCTCTGATTCTTTATTTCTCCTACCACCCTAATAGTTCACATGATGTAAGGAGGAGCCTTACACTCCACTTCTTTCATAGAAGGTTGGGATGAAGTATGACTTAAACTCTTCAGGATTTTTGAATTTACTGCAGATTGTTGTGTCTTGGCACAAATGGCTTAAAAACAGGGAAACAAACTGGGTTTTTCTTTCCTTCAGATGTGTGTGTTCTGAGCCTGAGAAACCAAGCAATGAAACATTGCATGTGTGGAGGAGTATGAATACGTCTGTGGAAGATATACCATGGAGCAACCTTACAGTTTCTGTGAGTATCTGAAATATATATATCTGTATGTATGTGTAAAAAAACAAATATCCACACAGTACCACTTTAAGATCTTTTCATCTTCTTTTTTGATTTGAACCTGGACCATTTTCCTTAAAACCCTATTTTTGAAGCCCCTTACTCCTTTCCATAAGGCTTCAAGCAGTCATTGTAGAGGTTTCGATGAACAAGTCCAGGGCAGTAAATGCTAATAAAGACATCTGCTTGAGGTAGCCACTTTAATCCTGGTAGGCAACACAGTTGTGTTTTTGAAGTGCAGTTGAATAAGATGAGACCAACAAACAGGAGTTTGTCTTCTTGTATTTCCTGGAAAGGATGAAAAAATACTTTTAAGATGATGTGACAATGGAATCTGCAGTTAAAATGTGGTAGCAAACATGTTCTATTAGTTGGTTAGGCATTGGTATAAAACTGCAACCAAATCAAAGCAACTATCTAAATACTGCTTGGAAGAAAATAATTATTTGAAATTGAAAACAACTACTTGGAACAGGCCTGAAATCCATTACCTTCTGAAGTGAGTATTTTATACCCTTTTTTGAGATTGTGGATGTTCTCAAATGTGTTTTGTATAGAAAAGTTGCAAGATTGGTTGAATATTCTAAGTGAATAAAACAGCAATTGAAAGAGTTTTTCTCTTTGCAGGAATGTTTAAAATTTCATGGCGTGTTTCGTGGACCAGCTTGTGGCCATCATGGACCGTATATTCCAGATGTTCTCTTCTGGTCTGTCATACTGTTCTTTGCAACATTTTTCCTCTCATCTTTCCTTAAGCAATTCAAGACTAAACGCTATTTCCCAACTAAGGTAATTATGATTAGACACTACTGTTGCCTTATGGTAAATACCTTAGTATTAAGTTGAAGTTTGTATTAAGAGATTTATTTCAAGACACAAAAGGAAATAAAACTCCCAAAATTAGCTAATAATTGCAAAAATGAGGATAAGAAATCAGCTGCAGAAAATTCAGTTCTTCCTCTGTACTTCGGGATAGTTGCAACAAGATGTTCTAAACATTGGAAGACTAAGCAGTCCATCTCCCATATTAATGGATATTGCCAGATATCATTTGGAGAGATAATACTGCTGCTGTTTTCCTCACTGATCCGTACAGAACAATTGCTTGCTTTCCCCAAACTACTGATGTGTGAAAAACTGTGAGCGGTTAATAACTCAGGCTAATGCAATGATGATTCTTGGACTGATTTGTGCATTTTCTTCTAGGCAGACTGAAGTGGTTAAATCTGCTATAAACCTCAGCTCATCCCTACAATGTGTTTCTAATGTTTAATAAAATTGATAGTGTGAATGTATTGCAAATTAACTGCCTCCTATAGATTAAAACAAATATCTGAATATTGATTTCAGAAGTACTCAGTAGTGTTACTGACTTAAGCTGCAATGTACTAGCTGTGATGTCTCAGTATCCTAGTAGGGTTGAGGGGACAGGAAGAGGATGGAGTTATTTTAAGTAATTTGCCTCTTGCAGTAGACCACTTTTAAACAAGGTAATCCAGTGAACAGAATTATGAGATAATTGCATGTACAGAATGAGTATCTTCTGTAGCTTCATACTATGCTGGTAGGCAGCTTAGTATAAAAATATAAGAAGAAAAATACATGTAATGTTCAGTGATGGGGTATAATATAAATAATTTCACTTTTCATAGGGGAGAAATTGTCTTTTTGTACATGCAAATTATAATGATGAAAAAGCAAGACTTAACCCAAGTCTTTCCTTTATAGGTGCGTTCTACCATCAGTGACTTTGCAGTATTTCTGACCATAGTTATCATGGTTTTGATTGACTATCTTATAGGAATACCTTCTCCTAAGCTTCATGTTCCAGAGAAGTTTGAAGTAAGAAATAAAACCTTTTGAAAAATATAACTTTTTAAATGCTTGCAGTTTTATAGGCAATAGAACAACAGAGTTGTATAGAAACAGAAATGCCTCTTTTTTGCTTACAATGTAGTTGATCGAGTATCTCTCTTTTCTGTTTTGGATGTATGTCTCACCTGACAGAAGAGACTACTTTATGTTGTAATATATCTGAAAAGGAGGCATTCATTTGGGCAAATGTGCAAAAATGAAGGATTGAATAGTTTATTTTAATTTTTCCATATAAATGTCATGTTCACTTGTAACAGCTAAATCAGTCTTTTGGTCAAAGCCATTGGAAAAAAATCTAAATGCATATTTTAAGGAACCAGTCTGTTGTTTGTTGAAGCTGTTTGTAGCAATAAAATCTGCATTCTGTTTTAGTCATTTAATTCTTATTGTTGATGGGGGTTTTTTACAGCCCACCCGAAAAGACCGAGGATGGTTCATAGATCCTCTTGGAAGCAACCCTTGGTGGACACTCTTGGTCGCTGCTATTCCTGCTTTACTCTGTACTATTCTCATTTTCATGGATCAACAAATAACTGCTGTCATTATAAACAGGAAAGAGCATAAACTGAAGGTAAAAATAATTCTTCCAGAAGCGTAATGTTGTGGAAGTTATTTTAAATCAGATTCATTCTGCAAATTTGTGAAACATTACGAGCAACTATGAAATACATGTTTAAATTGACTAATAAAGAATAAATTCATTGTCCTGGATGCTCTCCAAGTGTGTAACTTTTTTAGTTCTAGCTTATTTACCAGCTGAGTTAGAAATATAGTGTCATATAAAGTTTATCAAGTTATTTGTTTGCTTAATTTTACAGAAAGGCTGTGGTTATCATCTTGATCTGCTCATGGTTGGTGTTATGCTGGGGATATGCTCTCTCATGGGCTTACCGTGGTTTGTTGCTGCAACTGTCCTGTCTATAAGTCACGTTAACAGCCTGAAAGTTGAATCTCAGTGCTCAGCACCAGGAGAACAACCAAAGTTTTTGGGAATCCGGGAGCAGCGAGTGACAGGATTGATGATTTTTGTGCTGATGGGGATGTCAGTGTTCATGACCTCTGTGTTAAAGGTGAAAGACAGTTTTCCCAAAATACTTTAATTGTGCTTTTGATATTGATGCTGTGATTTAGCATTTCATGATGTTAGGAAGTTTTATTTTGTGATGTAAAATATGCCTAGACCCATTCTCAAATTGCCTTTCTAGCAACAGATATTAGTTGAATAGAAACAATGTGGGAGGATGTAAGAAAACAAAATCTGAGAAAACTAGGCATGTAGTGAGTATTAAAGAAAGCAATCTTTGTCTGTCATGCCTGATCTTCTTGCCAGCTCTTTTTTAGTTTATTGAATTCATGTTACTGAAAAACCATAGTTTTCATGTGAGTGGGTAAACGGAGAGAGAAAGGGAGTATGGTAAGGATATAAAGTTACTCAAGCAGCAGTAATACAGTATAGCAGAAGGAACAGAAACACCTGGTTTAAAAGGTGGTCCTCAAATTATATTGTTCACTTCTTGTTATTCAGCTTATTGAACTTCATATGATGGCCTGTGTCAAGATCATATGTATCATCGCAGTGTAATAGTGATTTTGCTGGTTGCATTGTAGCTTCAGATTACACTTTCTCTTAATTTATATACCTATTGGCCTTTCAAGAACTTCATTGGAAGACAGGTACTCAAGTTGGCTTTTGGTTCAGATTTTACTAAAATCTGTTCATTCTCTGCTTTGTTGTTTGAAATCCAGTAGTTAAAAGGAGAAACAAAGGAACTGTCTCTTTATTGCCAGAATATCTGATATTGTATACTTGCTAGTACCTTTATAGAAGTTTGTAGAAGTCAGTTTAAGGAGAGATCATAAGTAATTTCACAAGAAATGTAGCTTCCGAAGTTTAGATAATGGAAGGGAATAAACTGTGAACACACAGCTCTAGTTTAGTAATTAGAATTACTTACAAATTCTAAGTAGTTGACCATTTTTACGTGTTAGGGAATGTAAAGGTCTGAAAACAATGAGGCCGTACCAGTTACTGAAAATAGGTATTCAGATTTGACAGTATGTGGCTGAAAAGCTACCAAGAGCTTTGCTGTATAATGCAAATAATCAGAAATAGAAATAATGAAATAGGTTTATTGTAGCTCAAAAGCAAAAGTTAAAAGATGCTGGTTGCCACAGCAAGATGTTTACCTCGTTTTAACAGCAGATTCTTAGAAAGTAATACTTTTTTTTATGAACCCAGAGTAATAGGAATGGAATTATTTCTGTCATTTTTTATGAAATGTTTTTCTTTTTCAGTGTGAATGACTGTTGTTGTTCAAAAGAAGTAAGGAGAACAAAGCTTTGCATCTGTCAGTTGCTGTGCTTTTGTTCCATGTGTGGATTTACACTGATTTAATGCAGTAGAAGTTAAAATACCAAATTATAGGGTTTACAGTGAAGACACCAGCCACACACCCACATGCAGTAATGAATCCCGAAGGCATAGTTTTACCCCACACAGTTTAGTTAAAGCTTTTGTTCAAGCTTGGTAGCAGCAGTTTTTATTAAGATTTCAAATTGTATCTTGGCTGTCCTTTACCTGGAGGTTCAGGAGCAAAGAAAGCTTTACTGCAGAGGTTTCATGCTAGTGCCACTAAAATCAGTGGGCAACNTTTAGTAAGCTTTAAATTGATCTTACTGGAGCAAAACTTAGCTTTGAATAATTAGCAGATTTTCATAGCTCGGTTGGTAGGATGAGATTTGTTTCAACTGCTCCAGAAATGCAAGATAAGTGATCAAGAGTAAAACTTCATATGGCAGTTTCATGAAGTTGTACAGAATGCAGTAGTGTCAGTACAGTTCCTATCAAATTGCAACATAGAGCAGTTTACTTAACATGAATAAAAAGCTGGGTTGCAACCTAGTAAATGGAATGAATAGACAGACAAGACAGACTGCTTTTTTAATCCTGGTAGTAGCCTTGTTAGATCCAGATTCTTTTGCTGCTGAATGATGCAGGTATTTTCTCTATAAATACACGTCCTCAGTTTTACAGATTTCACTTAAGTAAAATATAAAGTAAAAAATAACTTGGCCTGTGTCTTTCACTGATATGAACTGTAGTCTTATGCCATGTTGATTCCACTTTTAACTGTGGATGTTTTTTCCTTCTCAGTTTATTCCAATGCCAGTTTTGTATGGTGTCTTTCTTTACATGGGAGTATCTTCATTAAAAGGCATTCAGGTAAAGTCTGATTTTAATAAGCAGTTTACTTGTGTTTAACACTGATGGAAAAGGGAACTGTAACACACTACATCACTGAAGCCACAATAAAGTTAGCCCATATTGTCTGAAGAGCGTGAAGGATAATTTCCTGAGTATCATGTTTCAGGGGTTGGTTCTTTTTAATTTATTCTTTCAGTAGTATAGCTGAGAAACAAATTTTCTGAAATATTCTGGAATTTTTTATTATTAGTGTGAGAGGGGAAAATACCAATAAAACAGTCCCCAGTTCCACCTCCTTCAGTATTCAGTGTCCTTCATGAATGTTTTATTTGGGATTATCTTACATTTCTGGAACCCCCTAAAGATACTTATTTTCTTCTGGAGAGGCATAAAATAATTAACTGTAGAATGATTTTATTTTCTATGCAGTTTTTTGACCGTATAAAACTGTTTGGAATGCCTGCCAAACATCAACCTGACTTGATTTATCTCCGTTATGTGCCACTCTGGAAGGTCCATATCTTTACAGTCATTCAGCTCACTTGTTTAGTTCTCTTGTGGGTGATTAAAGTCTCTGCAGCTGCTGTTGTTTTCCCTATGATGGTAAGTCTTCTGGTTTACAAGTTATTAATTTTAAAAGAATTATGTGTATCATCCAAAATATTGTCTGCCTTAAGAAAGAAAGGAATGGGAAAGAAGCAAAAAAACCCTGTAGTACAAGTTGTTTATTTTTTAACACAAAGATTTTTCGTTTCTTGAAAATAAGCAGTACAGTACTGAAGAGCTATTGAAAGTGGAAATTATTTGACTTTGTGGTAAGATAAAACTAGTAGAAAAAAGGGCTCCAATTACAGATTGAGTGTACTGAAAGTGTGTGTGAATTTTTGTTCATTTAAATAGTTTAATATAAATTATTTCATTTATGGTTCCCTTAAGGTTCTAGCATTAGTGTTCATTCGCAAGCTCATGGATTTATGTTTCACCAAAAGAGAGCTTAGTTGGCTTGATGATCTTATGCCAGAAAGTAAAAAGAAGAAAGAAGATGACAAAAAAATAAAAGAGAAAGAAGTAAGTGTGAAAACAATGAAACAAAGCATGTGAATTACTAGGAAATACTCACTGAGATTAGAAAGAATTTTAAGTGATCTGAGCATATAACCTGATATACCAAATATGCATTTTGAAATTCTTTACTAATGAGATTTACTACTAGAGGAAGAATTGCTGACAGTTAAGGAGTTAACTCATTATTTCAATAATTTCAGTAATTCAAAAATTTCAGTAATTATTTCAATTACACTGATTCATGATTCAGTGAACAATGATTCTTATTTGTGATGAAAATTACCAAACAAAGTAGAAAGAAGCAGTAGTTAGCACAAAAATGTTGAGATTTTTACCTTTCATCAGATTAGAAGAGAAGATGGAGAGGGAGGGAAAAAGGAAAGGGAGGGGAAGTGTTGGAGCAGGTTCTTTATCCTGCTTAATTTAATCACAAAACTGTTCATAGTATCAGGGGCATTTTGTTCGTATATGTTTGCAGAACTGTCATTAAAAGCAGCTCCTGGTTACCCTTAATATAGTAAAACCTCTCCATAGAAGTCCTGCCTTGCTGTACATCACCTAGCTGAATTCCTTACAAAGCTTGTAACACTATCCTTCCTCACTCTCCCATCTCCCCTGCGTGAATAAAACACTTCTAAGAAAAAAGTGCCTAAGCTTTATCTCCTGCATTCAATTCAAGTACCTCCAGGGAAATGCCCCTTACCCCTGTGGAGTATCAGCATGAGATACTTTCGTTTCTGGTGCATGACTTATTTTACAAACTTCTTACTTGAAATTTACAGGAAGCAGAGAGAATGCTTTCAGACAATGAAAGTGTACACCTTGCATATGGAGAAGCAAGTCTGAATTTTCCTGTAAAAACCCTGAAATACAGGTATAACAAAATGTTGCATTTTTAAAAGTTTTTGTGTCATATGCTTTCTATTAAGTTGGTCTTGTATGGGTTGAATTATTTTTTTTTTCTCCTAAGCTTGTATCTTAGCCATGAGTAGAAAATATGAAGGAATATCTCATGATGCTACAGTAGTATTTTTATGTTGCATTGTTCTTTAAAACTGTGTCTTAATTATAAATTTACATGACCATCTTGAACAGATCAGATGACTCAATTTTGACCAGCTGTACTAAAGGTGAAGAAGCGTCCTTGGTCAGTTTTTATGGAGTATTTGTGTGCTAGTGTGCATGAAATACTGAGCATTAAGCAACTAATAGCATCAGTTGAGCCATGTGTTTACCAGCCACTTGGATTTTTCAGACAAAATCTTTAAGTGTGTAGTTCTCTAGTTTACTTAAGTGAGGGCTAAATTTGATACTTCTGTGGTACAAAAAACCCTTTCTACAGGCAACATTTTTCCTTTAGTAAAAGGTCGTTTTTCTGCAAGTAAGTGTGAGGACAGGGTTACAGATCCTCTTCCAGAAAAGGAAATGCTGGAATTTCACTGGTGGAAATTCCTTCAGCTTTGGAAGGTATTTTGGCTCAGTATCTGTCTCCCTTATTGGGCTTGTATTTAGACAAGTTCCCAGGTATTTCTACAACTGTTCTAACACACACTGAAGATGTGACAGATAAACAACTTACCAGTTTTCTTTTTCTCTCTAAGGTTTCCTAGGTTAAAAGTTGGCCCTCCTATGGATCTAGGATAGTATCAGGTCTACCTTGATGTGAGCTGGAATAGGCAGAAACTTGGATTAGACAGATATTCCTGCTAAGTACTACTCTGAGAGCAGACTTAATCAGACTTTAGCAACTCAAATGAAAATGCCAAATGCTAAAGCTTTTTTATAAAATTACTGAGTTGCTAATTGCTCTCACAGTAGAACTGTGATTTCATCAACTATGTGCATGTGTTTACTATATATTCTGTTGCCTTCTGTCTTGTGGGGATTCCTGAGGAAAAATGGCTTTGAAGAATTTCTCTGCCATTTGAAAAACTCTTGCAGATAACCTGGGGTAGATTGTAAAGCTGAAGTATGGAACAGGACAGAAAATATATCTACAGGCAACACCTACACCCACTGTACATGTAAATTTGTGTGAGACAGAAGTGGAAATAGGTTTTAAAAACTTACTATTTGTGAGGGTGAACTTACCTTCTGCAGGACTTGGGAGGGCAGTGGTCTGGCAAAAGAACTTTGAAAAACATCTAGTAAGGCTTTTCAGGAAAAAAAAAAAGCAAACTTGAAATCTGTCTAGATAATTGGAATTTCCAGATTTTTAGTAGTTTTAAATCTCACCTGAGATACCGGTTCTGAAATTCTGTTAACATCTGCTCTTTTGCCCTTGATTATTTCCTAGAAACCACTTAAAGTAACTGATTCATGAAAACATTAGCAGAACAGCGTGATTAAATTCATTATTTCTGAGCATATGAGTTGTCTCTGGAATATTCTTAATGTCTTAGTGGTATCTATGTGAAAAGCTGTTTTAAGATGCTATGTGATTATGGCAGTGAGTTAAATTTTCAGTTGGTTGTTGGAATACATTTTTAAGGGGTGAACTCAACTTGTGGCTGTGTAAATATTGAAAAAAGGCACAACTGATGTAAATGGTGAGTGAGAGTAAGTGTAATACTGTTGCAAGGAATTGAATACTAACCAGAAAGTATGTTTGTTCTTTAGCATTGATCCCTCAGTTGTAAACATATCAGACGAAATGGCCAAAACTGCACAGTGGAAGGCTCTTTCCATGAGTACTGAGAATGCCAAAGTAACCAGAGCTAACCTGAGGTAGCTATAATTACTCACGTGTTTTCTAACTGTGGTCTTGTGTTTAGCAGCTGTCCTTGTATTCCTTGCAATGATAGAAAAAAAGAGTATATGTGGTTTGTAAATCTGAGTTACTGACATTTTAGTTTAGAGGAACTTGAATTCAAACAATTTTTCTTCTTTATTATGGATTTTATCAATTTTTGTAAGGAATTACTAAATGTATTTTAAATAGTAATTTTAAAGTTACTCTTTATTTGCTTAATACAAGTGTTTACTGCTCTGATGGGTTTCTAAATGCTAGGGTATATATGAGTATGAGAGTGGTTTGATCTGCAATATTACAAATTCCACTGGGAATAACAGGTAAGTCAGTACTTTTACTGTTGCTTTATGCTGCCCTCGAGTCTGCCCCATGGTCATCTGGGTGGGTGGGTGGGTTGCTTGGTTCATTTTCCTCAACTGATTTTAAATATATAGTCATTTAACCTCGCTCAAATACTATCTTAACTGAATGTAATACATATTTGAATGAAGTACTGAACAGCTCAGGAGTCTCAGTGCTGTGAACATTGCCTGTGAGCTGAGATGCTGTGCTGGCTAGGAGCTGTTTTCTTAGCAAACTCTGGGTGTGATGAATCACTCTACTATTCTATTCTAGTTTCTTTCCTGTCTGCCTGAATCTAGCAAGGGAAATAAGCCTAAACCTGAATATGTGGAATATCCCCAACTTCCTGAAAGGCTTGTCATTTATAGAGACTGGTATCTGTGGACTGTTCCATCACAGTGTAGCTATTGCTTAGTAATTTTTATGTAGGAGAGAGGGGAGAACATGCATTGTTGCCTTGGAACACTGAGCTTATGCAGTGTTGTCTGTATATGCATCCACTCTTGGTTGATCACTTTCAGACAATTCTGTCAAAGGAAGTCATGTTTCAGAGATAAGAAATGGTCAGATTTTGTATAAAATGACATCTTGATTGGGGAGTTGATGGTGAAGGGGAAGTGTTCATACATAACTGTCCAAGCTGCCTCAGGTACCATTTAGCTTGAGTTGTGGAAATGGTGGAAGTCAGTGGCCGGTTAGAACTTGTGTATCATCTGTCTGTTCAGAACAGGCATTGCTCCAAACCAGGTGTGGAAATACACTTTGTTTTGGCCAGACTGTAGGTCAGATGAGGTTGAAGGAGACAGGAAAAGAACTTGGAGGTATTATAAGATGAAAAGCTGAAGAGACTCATGAGTGCAGGCACCATTTCCAGTGAATCTTTATAGCATGTAGTGTTTAAACACTTCTAAAATGTCTTATTACATGTTTGAGACATTTTTAAAACTTGAGTACCACACGAGTGAGACTGTTAGGAAGACAGAGAATAGAGGCATTAGAGAGGTAACAGAGCATATGTGTCAGTATGGTCTCCTATTTCATGTTTTATTTCATGTTAAATTCTCAGAAACCTGTTACAGAGTTACAGAATTTGTGGATGATTCTAGTACCTAATCTGATAGTTATTTGGTGTATAAGGCTTGAAGAGATACAGACCTGTATTTGTTTCCAAAAGCATTAAAATGTTTAGGTCTGATTTTCAGGCAGTTACATGTTAGAAATCCGTCTTGTGCTTTCCTATTTCTTGAGTAGGCTCACGTAGTATAGAATTACATGCAGCACTAACAAATCAGGCTTCTGACCAGTTTGCCATGTTTTTTGATTACTTAGGTTATATTCATTATTCCAACTATTTGTTATGTTTTGCTACAAGACATTTCCTTTTGATTTCATAATATGCCCCACTTGAACTTAATTCAGTAAAAATTCTATCTTGGTAGGGAACTTACTGAAACAACGAAGTGAAAATAAAAAACACTGGTACCAGAAAGGAGCTCTTTCAAGAGGCAATCTGATATTGCATTAATCTGGATAATGTTACAGGGCAAGACTTACTTGAGCCTTAACTCAGTTCGTTGCTGTTTTGAAATATTTGCTACACTTTGTTACCTAGTGGATGCTGTCAAGATTTAAAGACGTCAGCACTGCTCAGTCAAAAGTAATTCCCAGTAAATTATTCATCTGAGTTCTGTTAAGGTTTTTCTAGGTAACTGTCTTCATTTTGTGGTATGGACATTTAGTATCAGTTTCAAATACTAATGCAAGCATGTCTTTTGTAATTCCAGGGGACATGTTGTGTGGGTTGGTATTATTTATTAAAAATCATGTATCAAAAAAAAAATACCTTTTTTTTTTTGTGTTTCCCAGACTGATCCAGGTTTCTTTTTATTTCTTCCTCAACCATCTGCCATAGTTTACAGGCTTTGCGTAGTCCAAGCACACTTGTATTTTCCAAGGAGTCCCAGAATTTTTCCTCTTCATAAGAGCTTTAGTACTTTTTTTTTCCTTAGAGAACAACTCCATGCATGTGTTACCTCTTCTAAAACTCATGCCTAGAAAATCCTCCCTCTTATGCTCTTCTGTTTTATCTTCCACTGTCCTGTCTACCTTGGGACATTCCTTTTTATCCCTGTTCAGTGGCTATGTCCTTAGGAGTGTCAGTTGTCCAGGTGCTAGCCAACCACTTGTCTCACTTCAGTGGACACTTACACAGGTTTCTGACTGTCCTCTACTATTGGTGCAACTGTGGTTCCCCCATTTGAAAAGACAGAAATGTTTTCCCAGTCTTGTATTATGAAGGAAATTGTTTCCCTGCCCAAGAATAAAGCAGTGTTAGTAATACGGCTTTATAAGTGTTACTATTTTTAACTAGGTGGTTTTGCAGGCTGCCATGTTGTTGGTTTTTTGTTTTAAAGATGTTTTGCAAAACAGTTTCAAATCAAAAGCAGTGGGGTTGGAAATAGTATTTATGGATGAGATATTGGCATTATCTCTCTCTGAGCTTGTTCTTGTGAATAGTATTTAACAATTACTAAAATCTAATAGAATTACATCATAAAAATATCCCTGTGTGTATCCTTTATGTTCTTTGTAAAGTGTAAAATGTTTGAAAGCTAACCTTTTCTAAAGTGAACCAAACCTTACATTTCCCCCTTTGTTTTCAAACAGCCCTGAAAACCCAGGAAGTGTGAAAATAGAAGTGGAAGATTCAACTGTTTTGAAATATGTGGATGCTGAAACATCTTTATAGAAGGGAACCAAGGGGAGTTGTGCGTATTTGTGTGTGTACATATATCTTGCTGTAGGATATTATACCATGGAAGTGTGATTGCCAGTTTAAGGAGCAACATATATTCAATTCTGCCATTGTTAGGGCACTGTAGATACGCTTGGCATAATGCGAAGATTTTTCCAACCAGTAAGATGAGTGGTAATCACACTTCAGCTATTTATTTTATTGGAAATTTTATTTTCATTTTAAAATAGGAAGACTGTAATGAATGCTTATTATTTTCAATAATCAATATGTGCATAAAAGTTAATCAGCTTTTGCTGATGGTTACTGGTCCACATGGCTTAAAATTTTGCAATACCTCTGTTAATAATGTGTGCTACAGAAGTTTGTTTTCCATGCAGGCAGTTAGTGCTTGTTTTTTGCAGGGTATACTTTTTTTTGTGGTTTCATAGAACAAATATTAATATGCTGTTGAGAAGAACTACTGTGTTTTATGTCTCCACTCCATGCTAGTGTTTTCTGAAATCTGTCTCTACTCTTCCACACAGTTGCCTAGAGCCCTAAGTCAGATGGTTAGTTTAAGCCTTAAAATGTATCTAAATACCCTGGTGTGCTGCTTTTTCTGTCTTTTTTTTNGGTGTGCTGCTTTTTCTGTTGTTTTTTTTTTTTTTTTTTTTTTTTTTTTTTTTTTAATTTTTTTTTTTTTTTCTGTCTTGATTTTTCATGTTGTCCAGTAGCAGTATGAGTGTAGTAATTCTAGTTACAGCCCCAAGTCAGTATTTGCCATTCTGGACACTCCATGTTTACACAATATAATTTGAATTTACAGGCAGCAATTTGGTCTCTAGAAAGTTATACCTACTTCCCACATCAGTAATCTTGAATTATTTTCTACCAGTTTTTACTCTATGTTTTTATTTTCCACTGACTTTCAGAGTCTGGTTTACTCAGCTCTCAGAATGAAATACTCTAAAATTTTATGTCTTCATCAAATAGCTTTTTTGGTTAATAAATGTTTAAATTTACTGTGTATTTGATTAAATTAGCTGTAGTTTAATTCTGGAATAGATTTATGATCAGTATTATTTTATGGATTACTAATTGCTTGTGGTATTTGTGTGTACAGTTCTGATCCTCTCCATTGTAAAGGGCATATATGGTAGCACACCAACTTATTTTTAAACATTTTATTTATTTTAATTAGTATAAATTTTTATCTTGTAAAATTAATTGAAAAAATAAATATTCATTTATTAAAGTGAATGGGTTTTTTGGGGGGGCTCCCCTGATGAAGATGCAGTTAGTGTGCATTTATTGTACTTAACATTTTCAAGTTCTAGTGTTTAGCACTATAATATTTGAAATAATGAGAATTTTATATATAAATGAAAATCTTGATCATTTACCTTGTGCGGTTTCCATTTTTAATATTTTTTTGCCTTATGCATTAGGGTTTTTTTGTATTTACTTTCTGTTTCTTTATATTTTGAATTGCCACTAGCCCTTTCTGGATGTATTACAATGGCTTTAATTAGAATCTGTTCTCATTTATAATTAGAAGATGCTGTTTGCTTAATTTTACTTTTGGCAGTGTTGGAAGTTTGATCATGGACCAAGTGATAAAATTCTCAACAACTGCAAAAGGAGTTGATTCTGAAGGAGGGCAGACTTTTTCTGAAAATACATCTTGAGGTGGAATTTTGGTGCTCTTCAGCCAAGTGTCACCTTAAGAGAAGGTATTTTGTATACTACAAAAATAAAGCAATCAGTGGGAATAGATAGAAACATTTAAAAATAGCATTTACATTACATGGGCTGTTAGTGTTCTCCTTAAATGTAATGTAATTATTTAACATCCCCTTTTTCATCTGATGAATTCCAAGAAGACAGTTTAAAGAAAGGAGATCCTAGTGTACAGCAATATGAATAATGGTATCCAAACTGTCATAACAAGGCTCAGGTCAGTGGCAAAGCAAGTGAGGTCTGCATTACCAGTTTGACCAATCCCATGTAATGACCAGCATTTTTAGGTAATAGTGTAGCTTGTGCCTTAGTTTGAGCTCTTTCAGAAAATAACCCATGTTTTCACTCTGGTCAAAGTGAGATACAGCAAAACTACAGCTGACAGTGTCCCAAAACTTTCTACATAATTAAAAACATCAAAAAGCACATATCTGCATGTCAGTTGTTGATTACTGAGTAGCTCTTGCTGAATCAAAGAGGGAAGATATTTTTAGCATTTTATGTAGCATCATCCACAACACGTAACTTTTGTTCTAGTCCTCCTAGTAGTATTTTTACACTTCATGTTCACAATCCTGCAACAGTTTCCAAAGACCCAAGAAACTACTGTAAGCCTCTTTGATTTCTAAGTCATTTATGCTGGAAATCGGGGCTCTGTGGTGCTGCATACCTTGTATCTGGCTTCTACTTCAGGAGGATTAAGTTTTGGTCAATATTACAGGAAGTGGATATATTTCTAGTAAAGTAGAAAGGAAACAAAACCAAAGGCCCATAAGTCTAATCACAGTATTTGTGTAGATATTTTAATCAGTGCCAGAAATACCATAGCTTGGCAAACCAGTTTATGGTGACCTTTAGTTCCAGTGTTCTTGGGCAGTAGTAGCATGTTATATTTGCACTTTTTTTCCTATATGAACAGGAGAAGATCTGGTATTAAGTGCATAAATCCCTATTGATAATCCATGGTTAAGTGATTCACTGCTCATTTCACACCTTCTCTGCTTCAAAATCACACACAGTATTAAAATAAAAATGGCTAAGGATATAGTTTAATGTATATGGATACATGTTTTGCCTTAATGGATGCAAAAGAGCAGTGATAATTGCTGTGCACTGATACTTTTTTCACAGGGCTTAAGCCCTGTAAAAACTACGCCAATGTATTTCCATTCCAACAGTCAGAGGAAAATAAACAACCCTGCACTTTCTTTAGATGCCTTCGTTTCCTGGAATGGAGCTTAGTGCTACTGTGTACCTGGCTGCAGGGCCACCTCAGGAAGTCTCTCTTTTTTTCTTCATCTTTTTTTTTTTCCTTCCTTTTTTTTTTTAAATATTTTTCTTTTCTTTTTTTTTCTAAATTATTTAAAAATATGAATGTTTACATGAAGTGTAGGTCTTAATTTTGACCACTCCATTTAAACTATCATCTAGAATGTATAACTTAAAATGCAGTTGCATGTNTCAGTAATCTTGAATTATTTTCTACCAGTTTTTACTCTATGTTTTTATTTTCCACTGACTTTCAGAGTCTGGTTTACTCAGCTCTCAGAATGAAATACTCTAAAATTTTATCTCTTCATCAAATAGATTTTTTGGTTAATAAATGTTTAAATTTACTGTGTATTTGATTAAATTAGCTGTAGTTTAATTCTGGAATAGATTTATGATCAGTATTATTTTATGGATTACTAATTGCTTGTGGTATTTGTGTGTACAGTTCTGATCCTCTCCATTGTAAAGGGCATATATGGTAGCACACCAACTTATTTTTAAACATTTTATTTATTTTAATTAGTATAAATTTTTATCTTGTAAAATTAATTGAAAAAATAAATATTCATTTATTAAAGTGAATGGGTTTTTTGGGGGGGCTCCCCTGATGAAGATGCAGTTAGTGTGCATTTATTGTACTTAACATTTTCAAGTTCTAGTGTTTAGCACTATAATATTTGAAATAATGAGAATTTTATATATAAATGAAAATCTTGATCATTTACCTTGTGCGGTTTCCATTTTTAATATTTTTTTGCCTTATGCATTAGGGTTTTTTTGTATTTACTTTCTGTTTCTTTATATTTTGAATTGCCACTAGCCCTTTCTGGATGTATTACAATGGCTTTAATTAGAATCTGTTCTCATTTATAATTAGAAGATGCTGTTTGCTTAATTTTACTTTTGGCAGTGTTGGAAGTTTGATCATGGACCAAGTGATAAAATTCTCAACAACTGCAAAAGGAGTTGATTCTGAAGGAGGGCAGACTTTTTCTGAAAATACATCTTGAGGTGG
>VXAU01002663.1:0-10135 GCA_013399695.1 Formicarius rufipectus | reverse complement strand
GGGGTGGTGATTGGCTACGGTGGCCGCACAGTCGCCGGGTGGGCGTGGCGGGGCGCACTGAGGGAGCGCGGGCAGGGCCGTGCCCATACCTGCCGCATTCAGCTCCCACAGCGCTTCCCCAGCCCGGCACCGCTGCCTCCGGCATTAAACAGCCTCTCGTGGTTCACGGAGGCTCCACGGCAGAGCGGGGTGATTGTGGAATTCAAAGGTTTGCCCGGTGGCGAGGGCAGAGAGGGTGAACTTCGCAGAGCTGCGTGTAATTGAGTCGGTAACAGCTGCTCGCTAGATCTCAGAAATCCTCCATACTATTTTTTTTTTATTTTTATTTTTCCCCCCTTTTTTCCTACATCTGTGAACTGCAGATTAACAGGGTGGATTTAGGCAGAGTCTACAGGCAGAAGTTTTGCTGTGGGAAATAGCCCGGACACTGACATTGCGTGGATTCACGACTCGAGGAATGGGCCTGGCCACTTACGGTTCCATTGGAACTGGGAGGGTGCAGAAGGGAAATAAAACACCCGAGCAAACCCAAACCAGCAGAAACTCGAGTATTTTCGTTTGCTGGGAAAGCGGGAACCTTACCTTGAGTCCTGGTTCATCTTAAGAGAATCCCCATAGGACTTATTACGCAAAATTCGTGATAAATATATATGCGTGTATAAGTTTTAATGTGTAGCAAAGACACAGATTTCCATATTGATTTGGTCAATAAAATGAAAGAAATACTCTTCAAACTGTCTGTGTGGGTTCATCAGTACAGTTTCCTGGACACAGGGCATCACTAGTGGGGGTCTATGTGCCTGACTGCTGTGCAGTGCTCTGAGAGCAAGAGGGGAGCCATCCAGAGTTCCCTTTGTTTCCATAAGACTGGAGAAGGGAAAGTACCTTTTGGGAACTTTTCATCAACTTTGGTCCTTCCTTTGCCCCCATTTTGACCATATTTAGAATCAGTTTCTAATTTGACAATAATGCATTGATAATTGCTCTTTTAAGGAGTGAATTTTCATCTGACCTTCACCTGACCCAGTTTATGGTATTAGATACATTCCTGTCTAGCAACAGCTTCAAAAGTCTCACTGAAGCCAAGATACAACATATCTACTGGTTCTTTATCCACCTTAAGCCAGTTATCTTCTGTCTGATTAGATAGTGCAAATCAACCACTGGGGTGATTAAGGAAGCTCAGGCGTAAATCAAGCAACCTGTTGGCTTACAAAGTGTCCGTATCCAGTGCTTATTGCTAATAAGAATTGTAAAGAATGTGAGATGTCTTCTTGTAGAAGAAAACATTACACGGTAGTTGGTGGTGGTAGCTTTATCCTCCAACATGTCGTTGTGTTTTTGTTTATGTTTCGTTATTTTCACCTGAAGCTTATGTCATCTGAGACAGATACTAGACTGGGCCACAGATCAAATCTGGGGTAATTCCTTTAACTCTTGTTTCTCATCATGTGGATTCTTTCATTTCTGACAGGGTTCTTGGACCGTTCTTGTCCTATCCTCCATTCCAGTGCTATCAGAATTCATCTCTCTTCCTATGTAATTGCATCAACATAACTCATTAGGTGTAATTACCCCCAGTTAAAATTAATCAAATAATATTGCTCTAATTGTTTTAAATTAAATAAGACTGTGCCGTAAAAATCATTTTCCCTTTAATGCATTTCTGTTCTTTTAAAGTGTTGTCTAATCCCAGGTTTTTTTCTGGCACAACCTAAGTGAGTGTTGTTTGGTTTGTTCCTTACACATTACTCATGGCTGGCTTAATAGCAGGGGGATAGTTAGGAGGACAGTGAATAGCTTGGCTCCATGGAAATTTCTACTGGCAAGAGTAAAGAAGGAACAGAAGGGTGGGAACTTATCCAGTGACTGAAGAAAGTCAAATAACTGTGAGAATAGTTAAGGAAAAGTTTAATGTCTGTTTTTTCTCAGGTTTCTGCCTGATAGAAAAGAGAAGGTTGTTTCTTTTTGTCTACCCCTCACTCAGGGTGTGGTGTTTATATACTTACCTGATTTAGTGACTGACTACTGATGAAAGGGGCTTTCTGCTCTCTCTCTTGATTTACACCTATGTATCCCTGCCCTGTCGGCAGAGATACTCCTCAGGCTACTGTAACAGTGACCTAAAATGGTAGAAGAGAAGTTATACAAAGGGAGGCATATTGTTTTCTGTATATTTAACTCTCTAAACTGGTTCTGATCAGCAGAAGAAGTAGAGGGCAGTGGCTGAGGCTGGGAAGGGGAAAGCTATTTTCAGCAGCAGCTGGCTGTTGCTGAATCAGTTTAATCTCCGTGGTAAAGCTGAAGGGCCCAACACTTCAGGCTGCATGGATAAATGCTGCTTTCTGCATGTTGTCCCTGCCCTTGTTCAGCAGAATTACTTGGGGACAAGCTGCAAGGTAGTTAGGGTTAAAGTAGGAGAAATTATTTGTAACCCGAATCAGGTTTCCCGATCCAGTGAGTTGTGCATCCATGGTGATGCTGTGCTGACAGACCAAAGGGGTTGTGCAGGGTCAGTTTGTGGCCAGGGCTGGCCTCTTTTCTGTTGAAGGGCTTACTGACTTCTGCTGACTTGTTGGCCCCTAGGAAATAGAGGGGCCTCAGGGTGAGTCCTCAGAGCTGGGTGAGGTCTGTATCCTGGAGTGAGCTGTCTCTCTTCATTCTCAGACAGTAGTTAGGGGAATTTGGCTTGATGTTTGTCAGGTTCAATTTTTTATAGGGAATTTTGGATCTGTAATGGCAATGAACCTTTAAAGTATTAGTCAGCTGTGTTACTCTGTTTCTTGTTTACCAAGGTTACAGCAAACAGCAAAACCACTGGACTGGCAGCCCTAAAGCAAGGTTGGTGTACAGCTGCAAAATGTAAATAATCACAAAAACTTAACAATTTTGGATTAAATCCAACCTATAGTGGGAATCCTGCTATGTGTGGTTTGAGGTTTAACCCAAGGATTACTTTTTTTCATAGGATGCTGAAAATTTTAAAGTTTTAACTCCGTTTGCTCATGGACAAGTTGTGTGTGATTTTGTTTGGTTCTTTAATTGGTTGAAATGTGTTCTTTGTGCATGTGCATTCATGATCAAGTTGTCAATTTGTGAGTTTCACACTATTTCCTACTGTGCAAATGTGAGATGCTTACTGCATTGTGTCATGCCTCAGTAGTGTCCCAATTGGACTGGTGTACTGGGGAGATAATATAAGAATATCCCTAAAACAATACAGGGAAATTCTTATTCATGAGGACTCTTAACTCTGTTTAGTGATGTACAAGACTTCTCTTAACTTCCAATGCTCTTGAAGCAAAGGAAATAAATGCTTAGAGCTGACCTCATTCAGTTTAATCTGAACTCAAGAATTTTGCCTACCGACTGATAGAACAGATCCTGTTTATATTAATTCCTTGGTAGTAACTGGTGCCACAGACATGTTCTGAGGTGTTTTTAATAACCTTGTTGACTAGATGCATGGAAGGGAAAGAAGTTTCTTGTGGATCCAGATCAATTATTCTCTGTGTAGGGACTAGTGGTAGGATAAAGACTTGTTCAAAAGACTAGAGATAGATGAATTGGGCTTACAGGTCACTTCTCAGAGTGACTTAATATGGTGCATGAGTTCGTACTATCAACAGTTGCATTTTGGGTAGTTCTGTGGTGTGAGATTGTGTAATTGGGAAAATTACTCTGATGTTCATTAGGGAAGGAGCAGCTTCTGGTAGTTTACAATGCTTTTGTTTTCTGACTGGTTCTCTTCTTCTTTGCTTTTATGAGACAAAGGAATAAAAATCAGTAACAAATTCTACACTGCACAAAGAGAAAAGGAGACTGTCATGGAAAATCATATCAAAGTGATAGCAAAGGGAACATCCAAGTGGTCCTTGTTTAGTGAACAGTAAAATGGGTAGAAAGGATGAGTTAGTGATATTACAGCCTTTTAAAAAAAAATTGAAAGTGCTCTACCAATATGTTTAGCTGTATGCAATTCTCTAGGATAATTCTACAGACCCAGCCTGTTCCTGACCATCATTTATTTTTTCTCTCAGAACAGGATCTGCATCAGTATAATTGGTTTTGTTGCAGAAAGAGATTCCTCTTGAATATCCTCTTTCTATTCTTTCTTTCTCTTTCTCTGGCTTTGTATGATTTTCAGGGAACAAATGTATGTGGTGCAAGTGACTAGCTGAGGACTTTTGTGGGAAGTCAGACCTACAGACCGGATGCGTGACTCCAGGTATTTACTATGTGGTACCAGCCACACAGCTCTGCTTGTCTGTGGAAATCAGCTGTGTGCACTGCAAGGAATGAGGACACTATCAGTGTAATTTTTGTTATTCTTTGGAAGACTGTGTGATCACACACTCATAGAGTGGTTTGGGTTGGAAGGGACCTTAACATCATCTACTTCCAGGTCTGGGCAGGGACACCTGTCGGTAGACTGGGTTGCTCACAGCCCTGTCTAACCTGGCCTTGAACACTTCCAGGGAGGAGGCATCCAAAACTTCTCTGAGCAACCCGTTCCAGGGCCTCACCACCTTCAGAATAAAGAATTTCTTCCTAAGATCTAATCTAAACCTATTCTTAGTTTAAAGCCATCACTCTTTGTCTTATCACTACATGTCCTTGTGAAATATCCCTCTTCAGCTCTCTTGTGGTCCTCTGTAGGTACTGAAAGGCTGCTCTACTGTCTCCCTCGAGCCTTCTCTTCTCCAGGCTGAACAAGTCCAACCTGCAGCCTGTCTTCACAGGAGAGGTGCTCCAGCCCTCTGATGTAAGACGCCAGTTTGAAGCTACAAGCTCATCAAAGGGGTTTTGCTTCAAAAATACACAAGGCTCCAAAAGTCCGCTTGCTATTAAAAGGGCCTTCAGTTCTTTAAATGCCTTGAGAGAATGCATGGGAGAAGACACTGCACACTTTTCTCAGGAGGTCAAATAACACACTTTTACTGGAAAACTTTAGAAAATAAGGGAACTTGGCAAAAATTTAAAGGGCAACATTCAACAAAAATAAAGCATTCCATAAGGCATTGACTTGGCACATGCTAACCCATACAGCTTAGCAAAATCCAATCCATCCCTATTTAAGTTACTCAAATGTCAAGAAAGAAGATTAATAGAAGTAAAGAAAAAGAGAGAATTATAGCTACTACCCCAGATCCAGCATAGATCCAGCTACCAGGAGTCCAGGAACTGGCAGGGCTACATGGGGCCAATTTTATCTGCTCTGGCTCCCTGTGACCACCCCCACCACGTGGGACTTCTGGCCCACTGGCCACCCTGGGGCTCTGAGGCACGGTGAGGGGCAGTGCTTCTGGTGTGTTATCCATTTTGAGACTGGGTTAGGGGCTCCATGGGGTGAGGTGATGGGTGGTGCTCTGAGGCTGTCCAAGGAGGCTCCAAGGGGCTGAAGTGTGGAACAGGGCACCACTTCACCTTTGCGAAATTCTATCTGTCTCTTCCCCCTCCAACACACATGTTTGAGTTGGTCTGAGCCAAAAATTTATACAATAATCCAGCGTCTCACACTCTGATCATCTTTGTAGCCCACCCCTCTGCACTCACTCCAACAGGTCCATGTCCTTCTTCTGGGGGTCCCAGAACTGGATACGGTACCCCAGGTAGGGTCTCATGGGAGCAGAGTAGAGTGGGAGAATCAGCTCTTGACTTGCTCAATGCAGCTCATTTATTTGTCAGATACCTCCTTTTCTACCCTTTATTTGACTTGTTTATTTGGATGATAAGCCATTATATTCTCTGTTGTCTGGACAACAGCTTGTTTTTGACAACCTTAATGTTAGCATGTAAGCACTGCTCTAACATAGCCAATCCACAGTGAAATAATGGTAATAAGATGAAAGAAGAGGAAAAATCCTAGTGAGAAAATACATGTAATAGCAAGACAGACATTATTATCTATCCATGTGTTAATACCTCGAATTCTAAAGGATATCCTGATACAATGGCCAAGGTACCATACTGAGAAAATGGTAAAGCTGTTTTTTTTTCTTAAAGTTGCATCAGTTGGTTTTGCAAGTAAACATGTTCCTTTTGCTGGAATGACATAATTCTTTGTATCTATTTTTAAGGAAACAAGTTTTTAGCCACATAATGATAATAGTGATGCACAATGCCTGATCAGGACAAAAACTTGAGGAGCACAGAAAAAGCAACAGGCAAAAAATCTCATGGGATCCCTATGAGGTATCGTATCTGATGTTTTACTTTGAACTTCAGCAGGACTCGTGTGGAATTTGCACTGACTGCCAAAGCAGAACACTTTAATTTGAAATGCAGTATAAACATGACAACTGTTACTCTGGTCACAAAGTTTATTTACACCTTTGTTGATTTAAGGCGTTCTGGAAAAGCTGTAAATTCAAAAACAGGGACACTAGGCAACACCAGACAACTTTATTTTCTGTCAGTAGCACTGTTGCTTGTTGACCTTCTTTACTCTTATGGAAACACTTTTATGTAACTACTAGCGCATGTATTTATGCTATTGTGTTTTTTCCTAGGGATTATTCTGACCTTACAAGACTTCAGTCTCTCTTAAATGTTCAATCAGTGAACCAACAGGTATTTTTCAATAACTGTTATTAAATTTTCTTTAGAATTATAACTAGTGGTAATTATGTTTTGTGGCCTATCCTTAGAACATTGTGTTCTATTATTATTAAACCTCTTTTTTTTCCCCTTCCGACTTTAGATCTCCTGTCTGGGAAAAATCCTATTTAGAATCATTAAAAGAATAAAACTGCTCTTCTTCCCATCTTACTATGCTATAGTTTTTTATTTTAATGGGAAAAATTACTTTGTTTTGAGCAGGTTTTTTGCAGCTGTTATTGCCTATATAGGTAGTCTAGCAGATTTGTTTTCCTCCGTGCCATTCCACAACATCACAAGAAGGTAGGCTTAGAGATGTGTGAGTTACAACGAAGGGGAGAGTGGTAAAGAATACAAAAAAAGATCAGCATTTTAACTATAAACAGTTTGTCTTTGGAGAACAACACTTCAGCTAAAAATATTCAGGGCATAAATATCATTGCATTAAACTCACAGGGCACAATGAAATCGTCACCTCAACTCATTTAGTGAATCTTGTATTTGCCATCTGAAGCAAAGAAAAACAACATGTGATGATGGGTGTGAATCTTCGGAATGCCAGAACATTTTGTCCCTTTCTGTTCTGTAAAAAGATAGGACAAAGTGACTTAGGGATTCATCCATGTGAGGTAGGAGTTATACGCTTTCTACCTGGTCAGAGGCCTGGAATTGCTTCTAAACAGAAAGCTGAAACTTGTGAGCTCTACAACCTAAAAAAATGTGAAAGCTGTGCAGCTGGGACAGGTAAGAAGCATAGATAATAAGCATGTGTTGCATATTTTGTTGAATTTTGCTATTATAAGTTTTAAAAGACATAATTCTTCTCATTTTGTTTATCTCTATGTACTTGTTTTCCAGTCTTTGTTTGCATCAGGTTTTTTTTTCTCCCACATCAGTTTTGGTTTTCAGGCTGTGTGTGTATTTTATAATGGCAAGTTAAAGGTCCAAAATTCAAGTCAGACCTTGAAAAAAGGTACTTTTGCTTGATAATGTTCTCATAAAACTTAAAATGCAGTGTTTTCCTCATGACTACTATCTCTTTTCTCCTTAGCTTCCAGCTATATATTTTCAAAGTGTTCAAATTGGTGTGACAAGAGCTTGTCAAAATGTCAAAAACAGTGAACAAAAACCCAGTGGTCAATGGCAGGAATCAACAGAATCTGCTGAGCTTGAAAAATTTAGGTAAAAAAAAATAAAAATTAGTATGATGTCACTTGTTTCTCTGAACATCTTTATATTTTTGTATCTAAAGCTTGTTGAGGTGTTGAAGGCTTATTCATACGTATGTCTGTTACTTCCATGTTAGCTCTGTATTTGAGGTAAGAATTATGTATTTTTAACTTTCTAAATGTAACTGAATGTTTATGCCTTTGTAAGTTTCAAATACTCCCACTCAAAGTAGTATAGTGCTGAGAGTTAATATATTAAATAGTGATTGTTTCTTTATTTGGAAAACTTATACCATCATAATAGTCCCAAAGTATGCATGAGACAGATTGTTCTTTCATACTGTTAATGTCTGGCAATCTGAAATGGTGCTATTCTGTGGTAACTGCTGATCCAATATTTCTTAATTTTTCTTGCTAATGTTACATTTTGGCACTCTAAAATCATCTTGTGTCAAGTTAATTTGCAATTCCACATTTTTCTTTTTTTTTCTTTTTAATCTCATTATCTTTTTTATCTCATTTTATCACATTAGTGTGACCTACAAGAATGAGAGAAATTTTAGCAAACATCCCAAACGTAGGCTGTTTCAAGATATCTTTATGGCTTTAGTCAAGAACAGGCTTACCCACAGGTCAGTATATCAAATACATTCATATCGAAGAAGAATGGCCACTTTTTCTTGCCTTGAGTGAAGAACCAAGATGCATGGATAATATTTCATATTGCTTCAACAGTGTATATGGAATATATGTTTCAACAATACATCTCTGTGTGGAAACTACCAGCTGCACATCTCTTCATAATCTCAGTCTTAAACAGCCATTTCTTTATTGGCTTTGAGGACCAAATTCTCAGATTAGTGGGACAGAAGAAGGAAGGACTGGGTGAAACTTGGGTGACCAAAATTCTAACAACTGCTATGTTTCCTTCATCACTTGTCCATGTTCAGTATCTGTAATCTATGATTTGATTTTTTAATTTATTTTACTGATTTTATTTGTATTTTATGGACTGCTACCTTTATATACAGGCCAGTGGCTTTCATAAAATTCAGATGAGTTTATGCCACTTGTTTGTATTTATTTGTATCTGTGTGTATTGCAGAATTAGAAAGAGAATTCCCTTTCTTATGATACTCTTATTTGAGTGAGGAAAAAGTGCAAGACCTTAAAAAATTAGTGGAGACAGAGAAAGCTATTTTCTGGGAAAAAGTAGTAGAAGAGTCTCTCAAATGTTAACCAGGCTCAGAGAGTGACTGTCCACCATGGCAATATCTTCAGGTCACTTTAAAACCTGACCTGCAAATTTTGCACACAAGGATATGGTTGCTGTTTTCTCTTCATGAGAGTTTTATACTGTTCTGAAGAGACCAATTACAGAATCATAATGAAAAATAGTATTACTTTGGATAGAATATTGGCATAGAAGGGCTGAGACTTTGTTAGCATCTCTTTGTAAAATGTTTATTTTTATTAAAATATTTTTAGCTCTTGGCATAGTTCCCAACTGCAAATGATAAAATGGGAAGAGAACTGCCAAGTCCCATAAATTTATATTTCTTGGAAACTTACCCAAACAGATTCTGTCCTCTCAGTTAAAACAACAACAAAAATCACACAGCAAAGATGTCTAATGTAAGGTTTATTTTAAATGGGAAAATAGGGTTATATACCTTCAACAGACAATGGAGACTGTTACCCATATTTTATGCAGAATTACTGCCCCTGGGTGCTTTGTGCAGATCTGATATGTGTTTTCTGCTGAGTATTGTGCTGGAGAATTGTATGGAGAAATATAAAGGAGGAAATGCTATGTGGAAATACAATCCTATTTCAAGAACATTTGAGCTAAATAGAAATTTATTCACAGCATAATGAAATTCGAGTTTTAAAACCCAAGATAAATTATGATAATTCAAAAAAATATTTCAAATATAGCTGTTTTTACTTCTGTGGCACCCATATTCATACATCAGTGTATTTTGTTCACTGAAGTTTGCTGTGGGGTTGCTCTCTTATTTTGCCCTCTGGGGCCTTGATCCAAACACCTAAATTATGTTTATATCAAAGCACACTCAGCTTGCTCTTAGAGATAAATATGTACTTTCCTGCATCAGTCCAGTGATAACAAATGATGGCTGAAAATGCTCATATAATGAAATAAATTTATTTATAGCTGCTACTATGTTTGGATATAAAAGTTATTACAAGTTCTATGGTATAGTATTTTGAACAGTTGTAGCTCACTAATCTGCTATCAATTGATTCCTAAATCAAACTATTTTATTGCATTTGGTTTATGTTTTGAATATTTCTTTTACAGGGAGTGGGTTACTCAAGCTCCATCCATCCACTTTCTTAGAGTA
>VXAU01002662.1:64230-87251 GCA_013399695.1 Formicarius rufipectus | reverse complement strand
TTGTTAGGTTTTGGGTATTTTTGTTAGGTTTTTTTTTTTTGGTTAAGTTTTGTTTTTTGGGTTTTTTTTGTTAGGTTTTGGGGGATTTTTTGTTAGGTTTTGGGGTTTTTTTGTTAGGTTTTGGGTTTTTTTTTGTTTAGGTTTTGGGTTTATTTTTTTTTTCCATGTTTTTTTTTTAATTTATTTTTATTTTTTTTGTTTGTTTTGTTTTTTTGTTAGGTTGTTTGCTTGTTTTCCAGTTGCTATATTGAAATATTAGGGCATCTTCACCATATTTAGTTCCCTGGCAAACAGGACCAGACACTGACCATTTGCCCAGGGCTTTGGCTTCTCTGCTTGGTGACAGGCACGGGGCACAGGGCGTGTTGTGCTTCCCACCACGAGCCCTTTGGAGTCACAAGCCGGGGCAGACCGAGTGGTGGGACTGGGACCTCTCCTTGCCTGCTGGGTGGCACTGCTGCCTTTGGGCTCCTTCTCCAGGATGTCCCTGGGCTCAGGAGGTCAGGGTTGGAGGGGCTCCCGTGCCCAGTCAGTGCCCAAACCCTTGTGGTGGTCCCTGGCAGGCACTGTGAGATGCCAGCACTGCATCTCCCTGTGGCTGCCCGTGGCTCTTGGGGCTCCTGTTGGGAGCAGGCGAAGGGGGAGCTGTGGGCCAGCAGCAGAAGGAATTCAGTGCAGTGTCTCTGAGCTCTTCATTCACTTTCTGGTGAAGTGCTCGTGTCATCCCCACTTGGAATTTACTGGAGATGACCCCAGCAGATGATCTGAGCCGCTTGGAGCTGGGGCTTTGTCAGGGCTAATTCCCTGCTGGCCAAAGGTCAGTGGGCTCAGAAGCTGCTGCCTTTGCTGAAAACCTCCATTAGAGGGTGGGTTAATTGGCCTTTTTCAATCTGTTGCTGTTCCAGACCCGAGGCCTGAGGGCACGGGAGCTCCTGGGGAGGGAGGCTCTTTCCAGATGGTTTGGTTTGAGGTCGGGCACTGGTGCTTTGGAGTGAGTTGGGATTGAGTGCCCCTGAATGGACGTGTCTCATCATGTTGTTGTGATGGGCTAAATGCAGGAAAAATCCAGTTACTGGGTTAAATAGAGCTGGGTTTTTCCTTGTTGTTCCTGGGGGCATCCCTGCTCATTGAGGGGGTTGGACCAGATGACCTTTAAAGGCCCTTCCACCTCCAGCTCTTCTTTTTTCCCCCCACTGCTTGGAATTGGAAGCAAAACTGCCCCATTTTCAGAGCTTTACACATCACTTCAACATCCTTAACCCTCACCTGGGAGCCCTTCATTGTTCAGGGAGGCTGTGGGATGGCACAGGGCTGGCTGATTGTCCAGGGAAGCTGTTTGGGATGCCCAGGGATTGCTGGGCATGGTGCCATCCCGCTGCAAGGAGCCTTACTGGGTCTAACTGGGAATTATGGTGTGTTTTGGTCTCCATGAAAGGGCAAGACCTCTCAGGTTGGGCAGGAGGTCCTGGGTGACCTGGCAAGGAGCAGAGGATGTGCCAACCTCAGGACCTGGGCTCAACCTGCGAGGAGCTTGGTCATTGCTGATTGCCACATCCTCAGACAGCCCCTGGGAAGGTTGGGATGGACCTGCTCCGGGGCAAGGCTGATGCTGAAGCTGTTGCTGGCTTAGGTGAGGTCTAGAAGAGCATCGCTGGTCACCTCTGGATCCTTCCACGGAGGTACCAGCCCAGAAAGCTGCTTGACCAGAATTCCAGGCTCTTGGGCAGCGTTAGGGATTTAATTTGACTCCATAAATACACTTCCAGCCTTGGTGGATTTGGGCTGTGCTTTTCCTCCTAAGCTGCTCTTCAAGAGAACTCAGCAGCCCCTGACTGCAGGCACTGGGAGCCCCAGGAGCTGCTGCTGGTCCCCTCGCTCAAAAGTGCTCAAAAGAGCCTAATTCCGTGGTGCAGCCCCCACGTTGGCAGGGGGAGGATGTTTGACTCCAGCTGAATTTGGGGCTTAGCCCTGAGGCAGGCAAAAAATGCCTGTGGGAGAGTCTGCAAAACCCATTGATCGTGGTGGCCAGGCTGGGATTATGGGCTCAGACTGGGTGATTAACGTGCCCTGGGATTTAGGGAGCTTTAGAGGTGTCAAAGGGGTTTATTGCAGAGCATCTGCAAAACGTCTGTAGGGCTCTGGGGATGATGAGGTGGGAGGTGTGGAAGGAGGGGCAGGACAGGGGGATTTGGGGGCTGTGGTCGCTCAGACCAGCCCTACGATATTAGCCTGTCAGCTGGGTTTTCCATGGGTTTTCCATGGGTGCAGCAGTGCTGCTCCAGTGAAGGACAGGGGTGTGTGGAGCTGTTCTTGCAAAGGCTTTGCTGCTTTGGCGGGGGCTGGGGCTGCCCCGGGTGGGGTGTGCGTGCTCAGGGAACTCCTGGTGGTTTAACCTCCCATCCCACCTGTGAGTTCCCTGCACTGCTTTGGGCTGCGATGTAGTTGATTTTTCTGCTCAGTCTTGGGGGTGTGACCAGAGCAGGGTGGACAACACGAGGCTGCTCAAGTTTGCTTTACCACAGCACCAAGGCAGAGTATTTTCTGAATTCCCTCCGAAAGGGAGGGAAAAATAAGGTGGGTTTTCTGCTTGCTCTCCAAACAGATGACTTTTCTCTCTCTCAGCTGTGTTGCTGCTGTTAGAGTGAGGCTTTTAAAATTGAGTTGGGGCAGTCCTTCTGCTAAGAGGCAGTGGGAGCCTGTAATCCAGCCCAGGTTCATTCACTGTGTCCCTGGGTGCTCGCACGTGGAGCCCTTCCCCATGTGTGGAGCCATAAGCTGGTGCTTTTGGAAGAGGGCAAATGATGAAGTGAAATGGGATTAACATCGTGGAACTTTGCCTCGTCGGTCTCTTGGTGTCTCTGATCTTGAAGAAGAGTGAGAAACTGTGGCTCTTTTCCAGAGGGGACTTGAATTTTCTCCTCCAGGGGGAAGCCAGTGTGACCTCACTGCCCAGCTGTTGGACTCCAGTGGTTTATCTTACCTGGTCCCCCAAATCTGCTTTCCCAACCTCTTCCTCCAATTCCCAGGTGTCCTGGAAGAGCTCCAAGAACAGCTGTGCTGTGACAGGGTAGGAAATGTTGGAGGACAACTGTGCTGAATGCACTGGGGGGACTGCAGTGGCCAATTCCCTTTGCTTTGATTCCCCTGCCCCAAGTGGAAGAGACTTTCCTGTCTCTCATAAAAGCAGACTTTGTGGCAGTCCATTGTGGGTCCAAAGTGACCACAAAAATGAGCTCCTTGCTGTTTGGAATGGTCCCAGTTCCTCTGTGACCTGAGGAAACGCCGCAGGGATGGTTCAAAGGCTGCAGCAACATCTTCCTTGGCCTTGAGGAAATCATTGTGCTTGAACAGGCTCTTACAATTCCCAAAAGGGGATTATTCAGACCTGGTCCTTTCTCTGCTGCCCCCAGGACCATCAGGTGCCTTTTGAGCAAAGTGTGCCCAGGAACCACTTTTGTGTAGCAAATATTCCACTAAGTGAGTGACACTCAGTGGCCTCCCTTGCACAGAATCAAACTAAAAGGTTTCGTGGCCCTTTGGTTTTTAAAATGTGTTTAATTTCTGGATGTAAAAAGCTTCTGAGTTGAGGGCAGAGGTTGAGCTTGCCGAAGATGTGGCAGCTGCTCCTCCTGCCTTGGAAGGAGAGGCTGCTGGAGACCCAGGGGCAGGAAGGTTTGGAAGCTGAAATTCTCTTGCATAATACCTTTGGGCCTTTTAATATAGATATTCCCATTCAATCCTCTGGCTCTGGGCGTGTGGCCAAGTCCCTGCATAAAGGACCTGCACACAGTTCCTGGTCCTGTCCTTCACCCATCATCATGCCAGGACAGGTACTCATTTCCTTGCTGCACTTTCCAGTTGATTTATTAATTAATCAACCTGAGTGCTGCCTCCCACAGGGGGGGTTTTGCACTGAAGGGGTGGACAGAGCACATTTCCCTGGGGGGGGCAAACGCTCCTTGTTGCTCTCAAGCTCATCCCCTTAAAAGTGCCACCCAAACCTGACCCTCTGCAGCTTCCAGGGGGCTGAATCTGCTGGTTGTGGCTCTGCCTTCCTCCCCTTGACCAGCAAAGGGCTCTTCTCCAGGGTTCTTCATTTCTTTGTGCCTCTTTGGGCAGCAGAGCTCTGCACCACAAGCCTTTTTCCCCACGTGGTTTGTGCTCAAGCACAAAGCTCTGGCCTCCCAGAAGTGTGTTGTGGCTGATGGTTGGGACCAGAGCAGGCACCTCCTGCTCTCCAGGCTTTCCAAAGGGGCTGGGCTGGGGCCAAACGTGGTGTCTGGCAGGTGTGGTTAGTGGGGGCAGCGCTTGAAACACGTGGAGATGGGACTTTGGTGGTGTCCTGGTGGCACTTCACCCCTCTGCCAGTGTGGTTTGGTGGGCATCCAAAGTGGGGCCCCAGAAAGGCTCCTGTCCTGATGCACTGGGGAGGACCCTCTGAGCTGCTGACCTGCCTTGTTAACCACATTGATTGTCAAGGCTGGAGGATCTGATGACTGTTCTTCAGCACTGGAGCTGCTCTGTGGTTTTCAGGTGCCTTTGCTGTCTCCTGAGCTCCCCTTGGGAAGGGACCTGGGGGTTTAGGGGTGTTTGGTTGCAGAGGGAACCTTTTTCTCCGGGTTGTTTCCAGAACTGCTGAGCTCCCAAGGGGTCTTCAGTGTTATGTGAAAATCAAAGGTGGGCTTGGCTGGGGCTGCAGCTTGGAGTTGGTTGGTTGCTCGTGTTTGTAGCTCATCTCAACCTTGAAAAGGACTCTCTTCCTTTCGTGCCATGTCTGCAATGAGCTGTTAAAAGAAAAGCTGATGAACTGGTCTGGACCCATCACGTGTCCCGTTCTGCTTGACTGTGGTTTGGAGCCTTTATTTGGCAGCAGGTTTATTTGCAGATGATGTCAGTGAGCACTTGGGAATCAGTTGACTTCAGGGAAGTCAGGTGAGGCCCTTTTTCAGGGACAAAAGCCTGAAACAACTGAGGCTTTGTTTGGAGCCATCGAAACCTGGAGCATCCCGACTCTGAAAAATGGAATCAACACACCTGTGTGCTCTCCTGAGCCAGCTGGAAAGTCGAGGTTTGCTGCTGGGTGACAAAAAACAGCACCAATTGCCTTGGAGTGAAGCTCGGATGGTTGTTCAAATCATGTGTACCAGAGATGGCCCCTTTAATAAGGGGATGAGCTTGCAAACTACAGGGAGGGGAACTGCCCCCCAGGGAAATGTGCTCTGTCCACCCCCCAGTGCAAAACCCCCTGTGGGAGGCAGCACTCAGGTTGATTAATTAATTAATCAACTGGGAAGTGCAGCAAGGAGATGAATCCCTGGCTGTCCCTGCCCTGGGATGGAGGTGGGTGAAGGACAGGCAGGCTGACAGAGCTCTGCCCTCAAGGTGGGGAGGGTGTGACCAGCAGGACTCTGGTGCCTTTAACCTCCCCCTTGTGCAAAAGTGGTTTGGAATTCCCGAAGGGATTTCAGTGGGATCGGATGAGGGGGATGTTTAGCCAAGGGAGAGAGAGAGGCTTCTGTCCTCCCTCCACATGGATGTGCTGGCTTGGGATACTCAGCTGCTGCTGGAGCTCGGGGCTCCTCTTGCTTCCCACCGAACCCATTGAAATCCCTTCGAGGGGAAAAGAGGGAAATCCCTTCCATGTGTCAGGAATTAGGAGAACACACGATTTCCCTGCCTTGCACAAAGCTGCCCCTTGTGTGGCACACACACAAGTGCCCCCTTGTTCCTGCAGAGCCAGGCTTGAACCTCCTGCTGGTGGCTGGGACGTGGCACTGGTGCAGTGAGCAGGACCCCTGCTCATCGATTTGCCCCGCGAAAAAGAGGTTTTTCCTTCCTCTAACTGGCTTTTATGGGAGCCCTTGGGGTCACTGGGTGGCTGCCAAAGCTGGGCCAGAGGGTGTCTGGCACATGAGCCCGTGGGGTGGCTTTGGTGACCCCATTGAACTCGTGCCCTCTGGGACCCCATCAGGGTATGAGTTCAAGGGGGTGGAGGGGGGGCTGTCTCAGGGAGCTGTGGGGTCAGATGCAGGGTCCCCCTTCCCTCTGCATGGACACAGCTGTGGGGCCTTGGGAGAGGAGCAGGAACTGGTCCTGGAGGCAGCTCTGTGCCCCTTCTTTGCCTCTCGGGGCAGTGGGTGGGTGAGCAGACCCCACTGCCCTTCCTGCTGGGACCAGCCCAGAGCTGCTGGAGGGGCTCTGTGCCCCTTCCTTGCCCCTTGGGGCAGTGGGTGGGTGAGCAGACCCCACTGGTTGCTGCTGGGGATGGGTGCAGAGCCTCTGTCACTGCCCACTGGTGGGCACACCGAGAGCTGGGGCTGCCCCGTCCCTGCAGTGTGCCAGGCCAGGCTGGATGGGGCTTGGTGGAAGATGTCCCATGGCAGGGGGTGGGATGGGATGCTCTTTAAAAATTCCCTTCCAACCCAAACCACTTGATGATTCCAAGAATAAAGTCCCTATTTCTCATCCTGTTAATAAGATGAGTATCATGGAGTTGTGTTGGGTCAGGCACCCCGGGCTGGTGGGAGGTGTCCCTGCCCATGGCAGGGGTGGCACTGGATGGGCTTTGAGGTCCCTCCCAACCCAAACCATTCTGTGATTTTCTGAACCATGAGCGTGGAAGGGCACTCAGAGCCTCAGCAGGAGCCTTTGGAGGTGGTGGAAGAGGTGCTGCTTGTGCTCCTCACTCTGGCAGGGGAGGGTCCATGTGCTGGGACCTGCCCAGCGATGGTTGTGGAGCTGTTTAAACTTGTAAGTTTTTTTCTTTGTTTTGTTGGCTTTTCCCCTTCCCCCGGGTGGTTTTTGGCTCTCCTTGGGGTGTAGCCAAAGAGGATAAAACTTTGGGTGCTGTAACATGAAAATTCCCGGGACTAAACACAAATTCCCTAAGAAGTACCAGAGCTGGTTATTCCCCTTCAGTTTAATCTCAGTGGCTGATTCTGGAATAGAGCTCGAAGTCTCAGCAATATCCCTTTCAATCTCCCAGCCAGCCTGGGAACTAGGAATTAGTTTTTCCTTCCCATTTTCCCTGGCTGGCTGGCACGGGGCTCTGAGCATCTCCCTGCTCTGGAATTCCCTGGATCCTCTTGCTGGGTTTCATTCCCTCACCTCTGGCATCAGTTTCCTCACCAGGAGCCTCTCACTGGGTCCAGAACGAGCCACAATATTTATGGGCAGCAGATAAAGCTGTAAAAGGGTTTTCTTTGCATATGAAGGAGCCAGGGAGGAATTTTCTATATCCAGTTGTTTCAGTTAAAACCAGAGCAAAAATTGATGTTTTATTTATGGTTGGGTTTTATTCCCATTTCAGTTGAAGTAAAAAGTTGCCTTTTTTCTGTCTTTTTGAGTTGGACTTGTGATGATGGAACGTGGGAATTCATTTCATAGGAAGTGTTTCTGAAGCTTCAGTTGATATTTTTTTTCCCCCAGGAGTTGTTGAAAACTGGAATTGTCAGGACTTCAGATTTTATTACTGGTCTTGAGATGGGAGAGTTTTCTTTGCCCTCAGCAGATATCCAGCCATAGGGGGATGGTGTGTTTTGTATGAAGAGGAGCCGAGAAAATGAAATGAATCTTTGTGCCCACCCTGGGCTGAAGTGACAGCAAACCCCAGTAAAGCTTTTCCATTGGCATCCTGGTGCCAGTTGCTTTGGGATGAACCCAGAGGGTGTGCTGGAAAATGGGTTTCTTTGGGATTGAAGAGCAATTCTGCCCTGAGCTGTCTGTGGAGCAGCTCCTCAGGGCAGCTGCAGTGAGACCCTGCTGTGCTGGAAGGGTTGAGGTGCGTGCAGGGGGAACAACCAGGGCGTGGGTTGGTGGGGTGGGGTTTGAATCCAGGTTTGAAACAGTTCTTAATTACAAGGCAGAGCCTAAAGGGGCTCCAGGAGAGCTGGAGAGGGACTGGGGACAAGGGATGGAGGGGCAGGACACAGGGAATGGCTTCCCAGTGCCAGAGGGTTAGATGGGACACTGGGAAGGAATTGCTGGCTGGGAGGGGGGGCAGACCCTGGCACAGGTTGAGCCGCTTGTCACTTTTTGTGGGCTTTGGTTCATTAGCACACCCTTCTTCCCCTCCCTTTCTCCTCCTGTTCTGTTTTTCTCCCTCTTCTTGTTTTCCATGAAAGGAGAGAAATAGCCAAAATCTCCAGACTGCTCAAATGCAACCCCCTTTGAACTCAGTCTCATTTGCAGCAGAGCCGCCTGAGCACAAAGAGTTCCTGTCCTCTTGTTCCTGATGGTGCTGCTTCAGAGACAGCACCAGCCTAAGGAAGGGATTGTTTTCCCCCGCTTTTTAGCTGTACAAAGGGAAGGACTGGGGGCTGACAGTCGTGGTGCTGCTCAGTGACAGGCAGAGTGTTCCCTCCCCTGGGCAGTGCTACTCGTGGCTTTGTGCTTTGCTTTTTCAGGACTGACTCGCTCAGAGGTGTTAAAATTGGGTGGAAAGTCCTGGAGGGGAAAAAAAAAAACCCCAAACCAACGAAACCCTTTGTTCTTCCTGTGAGTGTCTGTGATCCCCTCGGAGGAGCTGAACCTCCCTGAACTCTGCAGCTCTCCCTGCCCTGCAGTGTCAGAGGGTCTGTCTCCACTGGAGGTGCTGAGCACAGCACAAAACCCTGTCAGGAGCCAGAGGGAGGACAAGAAGCAGCAGATACAGCTCGAGGGGCACAGGGGGACTGAGGTTGTGGGGTCAGACTTTTGTGAGAGGGAGGTGGGCCATGAGAGCAGCTCGAGGGTCACTGTGCTTGGCAGTGGCACCTTTGGGTGGCTGCAGGTGCCAGGGGGCTCAGGGGGTTGGGAATGAGGGCTGTGTGCTGGAATGCTTGGCCTGGGAATGAATAAGCCAGGAAGAACCAGCTGGAAGTCTGGCAGAGCAGAGAACAGAGTTTTGCAGCTGCTGGTCAGCTCTGTTGCAGTGACCCTGCTGGAATGGGCACAAAACGGGGCATTTCAGGGAATAACTGGAAAGGAGGGGGCACCAAACAGGGAGCTGAAAGGAAGAGCTTCCACATCCTTTTCAGGGGCTGAAGGCAGCTCTGGGGAATGTCCATTTTGGTCCCCAGTAGCTCTGCCTGGAGCTGTAATGGGGCAAAACTGGGTTTGGTTAGGTCAGAAGTGGCTTCCAAGCCTCTCGACTTGGGATCCACCAGTTCCAAGGGCTGGTGTCTGGACATGAGCCCCTCCATGCCATCCTGCTGGTGTCAACCTGCCCTCCAGGGCCTGCCTGCAGTGAGAAAATGCACCTGAGTAGCCCAAAATACTTGGGTGTGGAGAGTCAGTGGAGAGAAACGTTGGATGCTGCGAGGAGAATTCCTCAGAAGGCTGGGGAGGGAATTTTGTGTAGTGACTGGAAAAGGGGGAAAGGCTTCAGACTGAAACAGGGCAGGGATAGATGGGATATTGGGAAGGAATTGTTCCTTGTGAGGGTGGGCAGGCCCTGGCATAGCTTGGGCAGAGCTGTGGCTGCCCCATCCCTCGGAGTGTCCCAGGCCAGGCTGGAGCACCCTGGGATGGTGGGAAGGTGTCCCTGCCCATGGCAGGGGGTGGCACTGGATGGGCTTTAAGGTCCCTCCCAACCCAAACCAGTGTGGGATTCTCTGGCAAATAATTTGTCTTTTTGGCACTTGAACCTTTGTCCAATAATGGTCATTGTGGTGATGCTGGACAAGGGAATAAATGTCTCAAGTTCACAGCAAAGATAACTAAGTGAGGAAACACTCCCTAGAGCCCCCGAGGGAAGTCTCTGCTCTGGAAGAGGCACTTGGGAGCTTGAGTTTTGTTTTCTAACTCGACCTCTGGGTTTGTTGCTTTTTTAAAAACAAGAACTTTGACTCCTAGAAACAGACTTTTTGCATTTTTGGGTGGGTTTACGTGGTGCTGAGGAGAACACTGTGCACGGAGAGGGGATGGACCTGTCCCGAAACGGAGCTCACCCTCTCTCACCTGGGTGGTCAGGGACAAAAGATGGCCAGGAAGGAAATGGGGGAGAAAAAACCCAAATATGTGGACGTACTTGGAAAAAAGATCATCATTCCATAAGCACACTGGGCAGTTTTCAGACTGTTGCCTTGCTCGTGGGGTTGGGATAAAATGCCTTTTGTGTGTCCCCAGAATTGGTGAAAAAGAGGCTTTGAGCTCAGTAATTGATGTCTCAACATCTTGAGCTTTGTTTGAACACTTTTGTCTGTCATCACAGAAATGGGATTACGGTTTGTTTTCCTTGGCTTCCCCAAATTCTGCTTCAGGAGGCCTTTGGCTCTCTTATTAAGCCACATTTACAGGGTGAGGAGACAGAATGTTGCTGAAAGCCTGTGAGATAATTCCTAATGCTGCTTGTGTGTCTGGCTACTGCTCTGTGTTTGTGGGACGTCCTGCAGGAGGTTTGTTTTCAGGTCATTGTGTGGGAGGAGAGTCCCGTCCGTGGAAATCTAATCCCTTCCAGGGCTGAGAAGGGAGTCCTGCATGACTCTGCTGGCTGCAAAATTGCAGCTATTTCTCCTCCTCAGGGTCCTGCTGCAGTCAAACCCCAACTGGCAGGGCTTGCTGGGCTTGAAAAATGATTTTCATTTTCTCAGAGGTCTGGAGAGGGTGTCAGGATTGATTGGCTGTCTCTGAATGGAGACACTCAAGTTTTGTGGGCTCTGAGCGTGAAAGACAAATTCAGGGTCACTGGTTATCTTTTCATGGGGTTTCTGAATGTTGTTGGAAAGTAAATTATCCAGATCAGTCTCTTCCTGGAAATGCTGCTTTTCCTGTGGAGACATTGGCTGGTGGGGAGACGGGGGGTGGTTGGGGTGATCTTGATGCCACAGCTGGTGCCAGCAGAGTGTACCTGTGTGTGCCATCCTGGAGTGTGCCACAGCAGTGCTGGCACCTTGGGAGGGGCTCAGCAGGAGCAGCAGCTGTTGGGGGTTGCTTTGGGGGCTCACAGACTTTTCCAGGCAGAGAAACATCCCAGCTGTGGGTTCCTCAAAAATCCCAGAGCTGCCTCTGCTCCAGACCTGAAGGGCAGGGCACGAGTGGGCTGTGCTGGAGGAGGTCCCAGCTGAGGGTCCCTCCTGTCCCCTCCAGGCACTGGCCTGTCCCCTGCAGTTGTCCCAGAAGTTGTGGTTGGCACTGGTTGAACCCTGATGGAGACTCCTGGGATCTCTCCCTGTGGAGCCTGGTGATGGTCCATCCTTGGGGAAGGCTCAGTTGTTCTCTTTGCATGTGTCCCACTAAAGGAGCTGTGGTGGGGGAGGAACAGAGCTGGGCTGGAGGGAGCCAGGTCCTGGGGGTGGTGGGAGAGGAGATAACCCATTCCTGGTGGGGGTCTGGACTGAGCAGGGAGACCCCTCTGCAGGGTCTGCCACATGTCCAGGCACTGCCCTGTCCTCAGGAAGGCCAAGGATGCTGAGCCTCTGCTCCAAGGGACCCCCCCAGATGTGTCTGCCACGGCATCAGGAGAACCTTTGGCACAGCTGCCCACAGCGTTTCCCAGGAGAAGCTGGCTGGGAGCTGGCTGGGTGGGCTGTCCGTGAGCAGGGGGCACAGCTGGCGGGAGGGCTGATGTGCTGCTGGAGGGCACAGCTGGTTGGGAGGGCTGATGTGCTGCTGGAGGGCACAGCTGGCGGAAGGGCTGATGTGCTGCCGGAGGGCAGGAGGGCCCGCCAGGCTGGATCCGTGGGTTGAAGGCACTGCCTGAGGTGCAGCAGGGCCAAGTGCCAGTCCTGCCCTCGGGGGCAGCCCGACCCTACAGGGAATGCTGCAGGCTTAGGGATGGGCAGCTGGGAAGGTCGTGGTGGGGAAGGATGAGTTGCTGCTCCTCAGCCAGGGCACAGGTGGTTTGGTTCAGGAGGGGCTGTAGGGGAGAGAGGCACGTGCTGCAGGAGTCTTGTTGTAAATTAAATTGGAGCCAAGCCTAAATGTAATAGAGACCAAAAGAAGGGAGGTTCCCTGTGTCACTATTTATGGCATTATGATAATTTGGCTTCCCAAGCAGAATTTTAATTTGTGCCCTGCTGGATTTGTTGACTCTGATTTATAAGCCAATAAACCTGTAGATTGTTGCAGGGCAGGCCAGGCCTAATAATTTAGAAGCAATTTGTTAAGCTCAGTAGCATCAACAGTGCAATTGTTTTTAGGGGCTGGTTTATCCCAGGTGGCACCACCTTGGTTTTAGGGTGACCCAGCCCTGCTCTGCTGTCAGCTGAGGGGCTGGAGGTGCCCAGGGGTCCATTCCCTGGCCAGGGCTCTGGAGATGTGTCTGAGGAATAAAGCCCTGGGGGGGATCTGAAATCCAGGGCGTGGGCCTCCTTAGGCTGAGCCTTGAGTAAAGGGGTGAGTTTTGCTCTGAAGGGATGTCCTGTTGCTCTCAGTGCCTTTGGGGGATGTTTAACCCCCTGCAAATAGGTTTTCTGGAGGTGTCTGTGTGAGCCCTGCTGCCCCCGAGTCTGGAGCTGGGGTAGGGGTGGGGGAGTTGTTTAGTTTTGTGGGGTTTTTTTGGTGGGGGTTTGTTGTTGTTTGTTTAGTTTTCTTTTGTGGGGATTTGTGAGTTTTGTTTGTTTGGGGGTTTTGCTTTATTTATTTCACCAAAGACCTGGCTCTCCTTTTCCAGCAGCTCTGCCTTGGGGGACCCTCCCGAGCCCTGGTGCTTTGAGGTTGTCCGTGGCACTGGAAAGGGGAAGCTGAAATCCTTGGGAAAAGGCTGAGCTCAACATGCTGAGCCCTTTTTTACCCATCCAAAGGATCTTCTATGAGGATTTGAAGGTCTCCCACCTGAGTGTGTGCCTTGACCTCCCTTCTCCCACATGCTGGAGGAGCAGTGGGGTGCCCAGCTCTGCTCCAGCACTGCCAGCACCAGGTTAAGAAGAAATGCCCCTGGTTTTGGTCTGTGACAAAGCAGAGATGTGGTTTCATTCCCACTGACTTGTGTTTCCACTCAGCACCCAGGCAGAGCAGAAAACAGTTTTTGTGGACTGCAGCCCAGGGCTTTCATTCGGTCCAGTTGCTTTGTTTGCTTTTTTGTTTTTTTTTTAAATACCTGCCAGCAGAAAACTCAGCTCAGCCTTTTCCGAGCCATTGTTTGATTCTGACACATTTATTTTGAGTTCTTGCCTGACCCCAGGCAGCTGCCACGTGTGTGTGGTGGTTTCCTGCACACAGCAGCTGTGTGAAATGGGGGCACTGCCTGCTGAGAGCTCAGCTTTGCAGACATGAAGCAAGATTTGGCCACGAAAAGAAGTCTCTTAGCTCCTCTGAAGTCCAGGTTGGCCACTGGAGATCTTCCAGCGCAGGTGATGTGCAGGGAGAAAGCTTCAGTGTGCCTGATGGGCAGAACCCAACCTTGTGGGCTGTGATTCCTGCAGGGCATGGTCACTTGGTGCTGAGCAGAACTGGGGGTGAAGCTGCTCTGGGTCAGTTCCTGAAACTGGATGAGCCCAGGGGTGAATTCGGCTCCATTCCCTATTCATGCAACCTGTGCCCTTGGGTATTTCTGGGCACAGAGAGACCCTCCCATTCCCCTGTTGCTTCTTTCAGGCCAAGATGTGTTGAGCTCAAGGGGTTGCTGTACTCCCAGATGTGCCCAGGAACAGGATATCATGGAATCATTGGGGTTGGAAAAGCCCTCCAGGGCCATCGAGCCCAACCATCCCCCAGCACTGCCAAGGCCACCCCTGTCCCCAAGGGACACATGGGCATGGGCACTCCATCCCTGCCCTGGGCAGCTGTGCCAGGGCTGGACAGCCCTTTCCAGGAAGGATTTCCCCCAATATCCCACCTGCCCCTGTCCTGAGGCCGTTCCCTCTGCTCCTGTCCCTGTTCCCTGGAGCAGAGCCCGACCCTCCCCAGCTTCCCCCCTCCTGGCAGGGACTTGCAGGGCCAGAAGGTCCCCCCTGAGCCCCCTTTTCTCCAGGCTGAGCCTCCTCAGCCCCTTCCCAGCCCCGTTCCCTTCCCTGGACACGCTCCCAAGTGTGATATGATGTGACTTAGGTGAGGGACCTGCAGGCTTGATGTGCTGCTGCAATGGTCCGGGTCTGTGATGTTGGAGACTTGGCTAAGCTGGATGTTCCAGTGCCTGTCTCTGGCAGCAATTCCCAACTTCCACGTGCGCTTCTCCCTGTGGCTTCCTGATTTGAGGTTTGGGGGGGGGTGGTCACATCCCACCTTTTTCCTGTGTCACCTCCTTGCAAGCTCAGCTGTAG
This sequence comes from Formicarius rufipectus, assembly GCA_013399695.1. Taxonomy (NCBI): domain Eukaryota; kingdom Metazoa; phylum Chordata; class Aves; order Passeriformes; family Formicariidae; genus Formicarius; species Formicarius rufipectus. The sequence continues at coordinate 73,071 of VXAU01002662.1, read as the reverse complement.
GTGAGGGTGGGCTGTGGGCACAGCCTGTTTCCACACTGCTGCTGGCACGTTCATTGGCGCTGCTGGCAGGATTTAAGTTTTGTTTTTTTTTTTCAGTGTGGCACTGAGAGACTGGCTGACAGTCCTGACATGAGGCAGGGGTGGCCCTGGGCTGGGGAAAATCAGCTCTGATGTTGTTTCCTTCACTGATTACCAATCAGTAGAAAAGCTTTGCTCAGCAAATGTTCGTGTGATGTTTCTGGGGGGGTGGCGGGGGGGGGGGGGGAAGGGTGTTTCTAATGTCAGGCCTCCCTTTTTCTGTCCACTCAGTCCTCTGTGTTGCTCCCAGAGTTACTGGAAGTGCTTTGGGACATTCCCCCAGTGTCTGGAACAGGCAAATGGAGTCACCCCTGTGCTCCAGGACGTGGTGGTGGTGCTTGACCTCTCAGCCTCTGATGGAGATCGTTTGGAGCCTGGATGTTGAGGGACATGAGGGAAGAGCCTTTGCTTGAATAATTCAGGTGGAGACTTGGAGGTGTTACCCCTGTGACTGGAAATCCCAGTCCCTGTGATGGCTGGACAGCTGTGCCTGTGCAGGGGATGGGACTTGGGACAGCCCTGGGTCAGGGACCAAACCCCACTGTTCACTCCATCTCTCTTTGCTTTATCAGGAGTTTCCTGGTGAAACATAACCAGGCTGCTGGTAAATCCAGTAAGAACACTTAAAAGATCACATCCCTCAGGGAGTCTGTTCCTACTTGGCTTTAGAGCTGTTGCTTTTCCTTCTTTTCCCTTCTGCTGGCTCTTCCAATGCCTGCAGCGTGTTTGGGGCTGGAGTGAGTCCAAGGCAAGTCTCCTCTGGAGCCTGTGGCCTCAAACAGCAGATGCACCTCCTGCCTCAGAGCTTCCTTGGTTGTCTTTGGATGGGCAGGAACAGAGAGTCCTCCTGCATCTCGGTAAACACCCTGCTGCTCTCTTGGCATTAAAAACATGATGCAGAAGAGGGATTTTATTTATCCCAGCTATAAAAACCTGGGGCCTGTGGCTCTGCACCCCTTCAGCAGCTCCCCCAGCCCCACTGAGGTGGGAGCTGCAGTGCCAGAGTGGTTCAGGTGTCCTCTGTGACAGGGAGTGGGTTTTCTGGGATGGGTGTGCCCAGGTTGGCACTGAGGAGCTCAGGGCCAGAGGAAGCCCAGCTAACAGGTAAAGGCACAACTGTGACCTCTGGTAGATCATTCCCCCCCGAACTCTGCAGCTCCAGGGCACCCCCTTCTCCGTAGGGGTTGTGATGGCAGAGGTGGGACAGATGCCCCTGCAGTGACTCTGCAGGGAACTTTGCTGCTGTGGCTTTTGCTGCACAAGCAGTTTGGCTCTCGCAGGAAGAGGGAGACAAATGGTCTGGAAAGCTTTTATTTTTGCAGGGGAGGAAGAAATGAAATGACTGTAAAATTCAATTTTTTTTCCCCTCTTTGCTGTGCATTTCTCTCTGCCCTTGTTATCCCTTCACATCCAGGATGTTTGTCCTGACGCGAGCAGGGCAGGAGGGGAGGAGCTGGGCTGTGGCACGGGGTGGTCAGCAGGTGTGTGCCCACCTTCCCTGCCACGGGCACGACGTGGAAGGGCTGTTGGAAACTTCTACCCCAAGTGAAAAAGTTGCAAAGTGCTGGGGAACAGGGACAGCATGAGAGGAGGCAGGCTCAGGCTGTGCCAGGGGAGTGGGTTAGGTTGGGTACTGGGGGAAATTTGTTCCCCAAAAGGATCGTCCAGCCCTGGCACAGCTGTCTGGGAACACAAGGGGGAGAAATGACTGCCACGTGGGAAAAACAGCCTTGGGGAAAGGGCTTTATTGGCGTTAATCATCCCGGGGAGTGCTAATGAGGGCCAGGGCAGAGCGATTGCTGGCACAGCTTTCTGAAAGATCAGGGTGAGGATGAGGTGCCAGGGGCTTGGGGGGCTGCTGTGAGCTCTACTTTGCCCGTCTCTCCCCGTATGGCGTATCTCCCCTGTTTGGCATTCTCTGGTGCTCAGGACTTTTTGGGCTCCTCCATAGAAGAGGCTGTTTTCATATCAATAAAAGCAGCTTTTTGTAAGCAATTAAAGTTTATTTTTAAAGCTTATGGAGAGCTGGGGCAGAGAGCAGTGAATGTGCATTCTGTGTGTTGGTGCTCTGGCCGTGGGAAGTCTGGGGCAGGGCAGGGGAGAGCCCAAGCTCTGCTGCTCCTCATCAGAGGGGCCATCGTGGCTTGAGCTGTGTCAAGGACAGATGTTCCTTTGCTCCATGAGGAGATGGCGGAGGATCTTTGACTGTCACCCCATGGAACAGTGCAGGCTGTGGCCTCTTCCAGGGTCCTAAGAGGGGCTGTGTGTGGGTTTGGGATTTTGGGATGGCCTCGTCGGTGCTGTGGGCAGTGGCCATGCCATGATGTGTACCTGTGCTTGGAGATACTTTTGCTGGACTGTGTTCTGGGTGTGCAGCCAGACCCTGTGATTGTCTGTAGAATCCCAGGCTGCCAACCAGTGATGCTTTGGGAATTCTTTCCCTGCATACTTGTCCCAGCTGTCTGGTCCATCCATCTCCTGGCCCCAGCAGCAGCTCTTTCCCCTGTTGCTGAGTGTTCATGTTGGGTTGTGCAAGGGGATGTGTTGAGAGCAGGTTGCTCATCCAAGAAGTCCAGTGTCACAGGGGAGAGCTGCAGGATTAGCACTTTTTTTCCTGGCAGGTTTTGCAGCCAGGGGAGTGTCAACCTGGAAAAACCGTGAACTTTGGGTTCTTTCCAGCACAAGCTCTTTTGAACTCGCAGAAAACGTCCCCTGCCGTGTTGGCTTCTGAAAGGAGTGAGAGGGAGGTCAGGCTGGCTTTGGGAAGCTCCCAGGTCCAGCAAGGTCCAGGGCAGAGGCAGGGCAGGCTTGCTGTTTGTGTAGCACCTCCTGTGGCAGGAAGGGAAGTGCCTTAATCAACGTGCAGCTCTTGATGAGAGGGATAATTTTTCCCATTTTCACCGAGTTGAGAATATGAGTCAGATTAAAATGCTTTCCTGAAATTGCCAACACTTTTATGGCAAGGGAATGAACTGAGCTGTCTGCTCTTCCCAAAGGGCATCCTTCCAGTGTGCTGCTTGGCCTCCAAGCTCAGGCTGGGAGAGCTGGGGGGGTCACCTGGAGAAGAGAAGGCTCCAGGGAGACCTGAGAGCCCCTTGCAGAGCCTAAAGGGGCTCCAGGAGAGCTGCAGAGGGACTTGGGACAGGGGATGGAGGGACAGGACACAGGGAATGGCTTCCGACTGCCAGAGGGTTAGATGGGATATTGGGGAAGGAATTGCTGGCTGGGAGGGTGGGCAGGTCCTGGCACAGGGTGGGCAGAGAAGCTGTGGCTGCCCCTGGATCCCTGGAATTACCCAAGACCAGGCTGGAGCAGTGTGGGATAGTGGGAGGTGTCCCTGCCCATGCCAGGGGATGACACTGGATGAGCTTTAAGGTCCTTTCAAGCCAAACCTTTCTGTGGCTCTATGAAATGTTAAATTTGCTCTGATTCCAGAAGGGTGAACCAGGAATGTCCCTCCCCTGGGAGCTCTGGGGTTCATCTCCCCTGCCAGGTCCTTTGCTCAGGGCATGTCTTGGTGCTTTTGCTGCAGATGATGCCCTGGTAAATAAAGAAACAAAACAGATTTAATTGGGCATGGCCACTATTTTGGGATGGAAACAGCTCATGTGCTGGCTGCCCCTGGAAAGCACCAGGAGGGGAAGCAGTTGCCAAACCTTCTCCAACCCATGCAGAGAGCTGTAAAACTCTTGGTCCTGCTTCCAAAGCACGATAGGAACAACTTACTCCTCTTGCCTTTTAGCCCTGAGAGGGAGTGGCTGCAGGGGGAGCCTCGTGGCCCCTGTCTGGGCATGGAGCAGAGCTGCTGTTCCAGAGCTCAGCCTTGCTGTGCCCGGGCTGGGGGTGGCACAGGAGATGCCCAGTTGGAGGAACAGGGTCGTGGGATGTGTCAGAGCTGCTGGGGAGTGGGGAGGGCACCTCCCGTAAGTCACATCTTCAGCATCTCTGCTGCAGCTTTTATTGGGCCATAACTTTTTGCTTGGTTTTTGTCATCCTGTTTGTGCCTTCCAGGGGTGATTTCTGAGTGGCAGGAGTGCTGAGGGTGGCTTTCCTCACTGCTGTGCCCAGCTGACCCTGCAGGCACAGGAGCTGCATCATCAGCCCTTGCAAATGCTTTTGGAAGGTGTTCTTGCCTGTCGCTTGTGCCACTGATGGAGGCAGACGGGACCTCTGTGGGCATGGTGTGATTTGCCTTTTGGCTCTGATTTTGGGGATGCTCCTGGTTTAGCTTTGGCCTCCTGCACGTGCTGGGACACCCAGGGAAGGTGGAAGAGCCCCTGCTGTCAGGCCTGTGTCCTGCAGTGCTGGCTGGTGGTGCTCTCACCCTCCCAGCCAGCAGAGAAACCTCTTGGCTTGTTTTTGCTTTTGTTTGTGCCAAGCATCGTGACAAAATGGTATTTTTAGAACGTGGTTTGCAGACATTTGTTGCCAAGAATAATGTGAGGGGAAAGGAATTGTCTGAGGAATAAACTTCACTGTCTGTCTCTTCTGCCAGTCCAGCCCTTTGCCCTTGAATCCATCTGACATCTGGAGCAGCTCGTCTGGGAGGTTTAACAGAGCCTTTCCAACCACAGCTCCTGTAAAGGCTCCTGCAATACGGCAATTCCCTTTCAACAGCGCTAAATCTCCAGTATTTATCTCCTCTGCTGCTCTTGCTAATGAAAGCTGTGCTTGTTAAACCTGGGAGCAACCAGGAGGGGAGAGCTGGAGGCTGAGCTGGACGAGTGGCAGAGGCACACGGGGAGCTGTTCCCTGGCACCACTGACCCCCTGAAGGGCAGGGCGGTGGGACCTGGCTCTGCCAGGGCTGTCTGGGCTTTTTATGGCTTCAGTCTTCTCCCAGGCCTGGTGTAGGGCCAGCCAACCCAAATGTCCCATTTCCAGCTGGGGCCAGAAGCTGAGCCCGGGGGCACAATGATCCTCCTGGCACCGAATGATCCTCCTGCTGGCAATTGTTTCTTTTCTGAGATTCCTTGGGTGAAGTGCCGTTGCATTTAATAACCTTCATTGGCTCCATTCTTAGTTAACTTACACAGTCCTTTCTTGATTAAACCTGCTTTTAGTGTGGCTGTTTTTAATCTTCAAACCCCTTGCCCTGGGGTGTTGGGGCTTTAATTAAAGTGAACCATCTAGCTATAAACAGGAGTCGACAACATCCTGTGCCTTTGGAAAGGACTGTCACGAGGCTGGGATGAGGTAGCAGGGAGAACATCCTCAGGAGGCACTGAGGATGCTGCTGGGAGCTCAGCAGGGTGCTCTGCTTAGGCAAGGCTTGGCCCTCATCCTGTTGGTCTGGACTAGAGCCACGGGCTGTGTTATTTGTCCCTCGATGAGCCTCATCAGTGGAGACTGAAAAATCTGGACCTGTTCAGTGTGGAAAAGGTATCTATCTCCTCTTGGCCTTCAGATGTGCAAAGTGTTTGGTTAAAAAAGAGGTCACAGTGCACTGCTGGCATCGGGAGTAGCTATGGAATACTTGGATCCTTCCATTACTACGGTCAGAAAAGCTGGAGATACCCCTGGCTATGTTTGTTTGGGCAAAACCACGTTGTGAGAAGCTGGGAAAGCAGAGCAAATCTGTGCTGTGGGGGATGGATTGGGGAATCCCAGTCTCTGCCCTGTCCTCTCCTGAATCAGAGGCTCCCTGAGGGATTTGTGTTCACCTCTGTGCTGAACGGAAGAGGGAGGATGTAATTGCAGGAGGCAGAGCTGGTCCAGGATGTTATTGCTGCTGCTCAGAGTCCCCTGGGGCCACTGAGAGGCACGGAGAGCCCCGGCTCCAGGGAATGCCCTGGCTCCAGCGGTGCCCCGGCTCCAGCTGTGCCCGGCTCAGGGATTCCCATGGCAGGGGGGATGTGAGTTAGCCCTCAGTCTGGATGCCTCCAGCCCTTGGCTTCCTCTTTTGGCAGGAAAACCTGCCTGGTTGCCCCTCTGGAGGGAAGCAGCCCCCCTGCCTGCCTCTGTCCTGCTTTGGGAGGTTGGCTCTGGGAGGTGTTGGCATGATATTTTTAGGGATTTGGCTCTCTCTGCTGCATCTGTTGCTCTGCAATTCAGCTCTGGCAGCCCCAGCAGGAGCACAGACCGCAGGAATATGTTCTGTGCCACTTCCTTTGACCTGCTGAATTGAATTGTAAATGGAGCATGGCACGGCTCAGAAATCCCATTCATGGGCTCCTCTAACAAGGTGTGCAGAGAAGCAGCAGCCCAGGCCTTGCAGTGACCAGGTGAGATGTGCAGGGACTGACTTCAGCAGGCGCCTGGTTAGTTATTGAAGCCTCAGCAGCCACGACGCCAGGAAGAGATTTTCTTCCTCTATTTCAGACCCCTTGTCTCTTAGACCCAATTTCTTCCTTTTGCTTCCCCTTTATGTAATTATTGGCAGATGCCTCTTGTGCAAGACCACAGGGCGTTACCTGGGAGGAATGAATCAGCTAAAGCATCAGCCTAAAGCTCAGCAGTGTTGATGAAGGGGCAGACTGGCTCAGACTGGTTGTGCTGGCAGAGTTATCCCTCTCCTGCCTGGAGAGGGCTGGAGCAAAGCAAGTCCCATACCCTGTGACATGTGAGGGACAGACAGAGCTGAGGATGTGCTCGAGTGGAGCTTTGCTCCAGATGGTCAGTCTCTGGTGGTGGATGGACTTAATGAAGGCTCTGGGCAGTTCACAAAGCCCTGTGTGATGCCCTGTGGGGTCCTGCAGACTCCACCTGCCCTGCTGGGCTCAGGGCTCCTCAGTCCAGCAGTGGATGCAGCCTCTGATCCCTCTGCACCCTCCCAGAGGTGAGGGAATTGCAGCCCAGGGCCCTTGGTTTGAGTGCACAGTCTGTCAGGACAACATCTGCTGGTCAAGATTGGCTCCCTGAGATGCTGCCAGCTCTTGGAGTGAGGGCACTTTCCCTTTGTAGCATCCCTCTGCAGTCTGGATTTCAGCTGCTGGATGCACTTCGGGCAGTGCAGGCTGGTGAGGGACAGCCCAGCCCGGTGCCTGAGGAGCAGAATCCAGAGGAGGGTGGGAGTTTCCGTCCCTGGGGGCATTCAGACCTTGTTGGGACGTGGTCCTGAGGAACAGGAGTTGGCTTTGCTTTGGGGGCAGCTGAGGGCAGAGGCAGGCAGGCTTTGGGGGCAAAGCCAGCCAGCAGCCCTTGGTGCTGCAGTTGTTTTAGCTTTAAACATTCCTTGGGGTCTGTGCTGGGTCTTGGCCACTGCTCGGGGACAACGAGCCCCAAGTCAGCTGGGATGGAACACCATCCATTCACACTTCCAGTCCAAGCCACTGCTTGAAGGGCTCTGCATTCCCAGAGTGAGAGTTGGGAATGAAAGTTTGGAGGTTCTCCATGGCAACTGAAGCATTGGTCACGGTGCCAAAATGCTCCAGTGGTCAGTGGTGTCCTCAGTTTGTGGTTCTCTTGAGCACAGCTGGGAGAAGGAGTGATCCCTCCATCCTCAGGGTGATTTAATCACTTGCTTGAAGAAGATGTTGTGTTTGCTTGAACGAGGCCCAGTCAGGAAGTCTGGAAATGAGGAATCATCTGTCAGGTTTCCTTCTGTCTCCCTGGATAAATGTTAACTCTCCTCCTCCTCTCCCCAGCCAACACTGGTGAATGCCTGCAGGAAACTCAACCCTGAAAACGTCAGAAAACAGGGCAGTGCAGACTCCTTAGGAGGCTTTGTTGTGTCCAGGGGTGAATGAACACAGCCTGGAAGCCCTTGAGTGATGGTGGCGCTCCTGTTGGAGCCCAGCTCTTGGATCTGAGGTGGAGAGCAGTTGTTTAGGACTTGCCTTGATCCTTCCTCAAAGGTCCCCTCACCCCTCCACCCGGGGGCTTTTTGGCTCCTCCACGCTGCCCAGTTTGCAGCTGCAGTTGTTCCAGCAGCCTGACTGGGCAGGGTGGAACTGGAGGAAGATGCCCACACTGGGTTTTGTGGTGTGTTTGTGTGGTCAGGTCCGTGTCCTGCCCAATGTGCTGCTGGGTTTGGGGAGGGCTCAGTCCCTCCCCCTTTGGTCTGAGCAGAAATTCCGATCTCCAGCAGAGATGCCCTTCAGCAAGAAATTGCTTTCAAATATTGTTATCCTGTAAAAGGCTTCTCTTTTTCCCAGCTGGAATTTTTCTGACAGAAGGAAAACGGGAGGGGGAGGAGGGGGGAGATATTGTTAAAAAGCTTCTTCCTGCTCTAGTTGGATTCTTATTTAGTGACTGAATTATTTTTCATGAATGAACAGGAGGCTCAGTGTGTTCAGGAGGCAGAGCAGGGGTGGGGTGTGAAGGCCGTGAGTTCCCAGGGGCACTTGGACTTGAATAAGAGCCTTCTCCGTGTTGGATGAGTGGCAGCCCCAGAAACAAGTGTGTCCCTCGGGCTCCTTCCTCTCTGGCTGCAGGGCACGGGCTGCCCTCCTGTGGGCACTGGGGGTGGAACTGTCCATGTGCTGACATTGCTGTCCGAGCTCTGAGCTGAAAGGTGGCCGCTTTTCCAAGCCCTCGGCTCCACGGGGCTGTGAGGCAGTGATTGCGGTGTCTGACTTTAAGGCTTTATTTTGGGCAGGAGGAACTCAGAGATGATGCAGATTGCACCTTTAAAAAAAAAAACAAAACAAAAAAAAATAACCAACCAACAAAACAAACAACAAAAAAACCCACAAAAAGTTAAAACCCCGCCCACAAACAAACAAAAAAAACAAAACAAAACAAAAAAACCCCAAACCAAACAAACCCCCCCCAAAATTAAACCCAAACAAAACAAAAATCCCCCAAAAAAGTAAAAAAAAAA
>VXAU01002662.1:53483-63993 GCA_013399695.1 Formicarius rufipectus | reverse complement strand
AAAAATAAAAACAAAACAGAAAAATATTTAACCCCCCAAAAAACCCAAAAAATTTAAAAAAAAACCAAAAAAACCACAAAAAAACCCAACCAACCAAACAACAACCCCCAACTAAACAAAAAAAAAATCCAAACAAACACCTGAGCCTTACAAAAGTGGGGCCAGTAAAGCTCTTCTGCTGGAGGTTGGCCTGGACCCAACCCAGAAGCAGAGTGTTGTGCACATGGGTCACACTGGGGGAGGCTCAGGTTCTGCTTCACTTGGTGCTGAATCATGGAATGGTTGGGAGGGGACCTGAAAAATCAAGTTATTCCGTGTTCTTTCATCCAGAACTGTGCTTGGACCCGCTGAAAGGTGCCAGCCACACAGGAATTTGTCTGGGTTTGCACAAAACCTGTGTGTGTCTGGCAAGTGCACCATCAAGGACAGACCAAAAATAGCTTTGGGAGAGTTTGGCACAAGCTGTGCTGCTTGCATGTAAATAAGAGAGGGAATTATATATAGAGAGGGGGAGAGAGAAGCTCAAACATGCTCTGAAATGTTCTCCTGGGCTTGTTTATCGAATCAGTGTCATGCAAAGCTTATCCCACAGTGACCTTTAAAGAGCTGCAGGAGTTGCTGCTTTTTGCAGCAATGTTGGTCCTCAGCACTTGGGCCAGAAGGGACCTCCCTTGCCCTGCAGGGACCTGCCCAGTTCACCCAGTCAGCTGGCAGGGGAAAGGAGGTGCCAGACCCAGAGGGATGGGGTGGGGACCAAACAGCAGGGAAAATGAAGTGTTGAAATCTTGGAGATGTGGAGACTGGACAGAGGGGGGAATGATTTGGGTTCGAAAGGACCTTGAAACTCATCCATCCCCACCCCTGCCATGGGCTGGGACACCTTCCCCTCTCCCAGGTGGCTCCAAGCCCTGTCCAGCCTGGCCTTGGGCACTCCCAGGGATGGGGCACCACAGCTGCTCTGGCAGGATTGGGTGCCCAGGGACTGGGGGCTCTGAGCTCATGGCAGGGCAGCTTTGCCACGTGGGGTGGATGGTCCCTTTGCCCCCTTTCGTGTGGACCACAAAGCCCTCCATGGAACTTGGGCATCGGCTGCCACGGAGGTTTGCTAGAAGCTGCCTCCCAGACTTGAGCTGAGTTTAAAAAAGAAAAAGTGGTTTAACTATAATCCCAGCCAAGAATTGGGGATTTTGAGCAGAAAACATCATTTTTGGCAGGGCAAAAATATAATAATCCCAACCCCTTTTTTATTTTATTGCTTTCTTTTTTGGCTCTTTTTATATGGTGGAGAGTACAAGGAGGAGCTGCATCACAAGGTTGGTATCCAGGGTGATGCAGGATGAGGAATAGTCAACACACAGTTCAGTAAATAACTTGAGGATTTAGGATGGAAAGGGAAGACAAAAAGTAGTAGCTTTTCTTATCTCACCAGAGCGGTGTTGACACTGGGCACATTGTTTTGCCTGGAATGAAAAAGCCACGAGGGATTTCACTAGAGGAAAGGGCATTTCCCGAAGGGGTCAGACGAGAATGAAAGTGGGTGAGATGCCCACAGACTTCCTCTGCTTTCAGCCCTTCTTGCCCGTGCTGGGAGCAGAGGATTCCTTTGACTATTTTCCATGGAGGATTTATTTCAGTGTTGGGCAGGTTTCAGTTGAAAGGAGGACATGTGGGGAGTGTTTAATGCCTTGGGGGTGACCCCAACCCTCCAGGGTCACCTCTGGGGGTCCATGTGCCCTGTGGGTTTCCAGCACGTGGTGCTGGGCAGGGCCAGGTTCCTGTGCCACTGCTCTCTGCGTGGATGGCCTTGAGGTTTGGGGTTTCCAGCCACGGTGCTGGAGGGTTTTGGGGGGTGATTTTGTGCATGGTGAGTAGCATTTGAAAGACTGATCAAAGCTGGATGTTGGTGCAGATCTCTGTCATTTAGGCTGAGCCCCTGTGAGAGGAGGATGGCAAGTGGCACCACCCTCGTGAATGGAGACGTTAATTAAAGAATTGCCTCAAAAAAAACCGACTCCACATCCAAAATGCCCTCATTCCTCATGCCCTGACAACTGGAGAAAAGGCTCTTCCAGCCCTACATCAATCTGTATAAATGATCCCTCTGCTCAGAGCTGGACACAGGGTCGTATCTCCCACCTCCCCCGGGACACAAAGGTCTGAAATTTGCCCTTGGAAATGTGCATTTACTCCATGCAATCCCAACAGCTTCCAAAGGGGACGTGGGACAGGCTGTGACACTGAACTGGGATGGTGTTAATGCTGCCTGCTCTTCCCCCCCTGCAGTGGGAGCGCCTCTGGTTCCTCATCCTCACCTCCTCCTTCTTCCTCACCCTCGTCTGGTTTTACTTCTGGTGGGAGGTCCGCAATGACTACAACGACATCAACTGGTGAGTCGAGTTGTCCTTGGGGCATCTGGGTGCCCTCAGAGCCTTCCAGAGCTGGGGGATGCACTTGGGTCCTTCTCATGGGCTTGGTGATGGTGACAAAGGGAGAGCAGGGGGGAAAGGGGGGCTGAAGAGGAGCTGCTTCTGCTGGAGTCTTGTAGGGGTGTGATGTGTCCTCTCATGGCCGCTGTGAGCAACATGTGGAAACGAAGGTGGTGCTGAAATCATGGAGAAGCTGCTGGGGTTGGGTTGGGGGTTGGGGTTGGATTTGGGTTTGAGGTTGGTTTGGAGTTTGGGGTTGGTTTGGGGGTTGGGATTGGTGTTTGTTTATTCTCATGGCTGGCTGGTTTTGGAAGTAGCTGAACAATTTGGTTGCAACTTTCCACGAAATATAAATGGCAGAAATGCCACCTGAAGCACAGGGGTGTGGAAAATGTTGGACGGAGCTGGAGAGGAGCTTTCCAGTGCTGGGGAGTTGAGGGTGTTGCCCCTCCCTTCAGTGCTGGAAATGATCCTCCCCTTTATGATCTGGGCAGCATCTTAAAACATTTCAGAAATCCCTTGGGTTGTCTTCTGAGCCAACTGCTCTGACACCATCTGCTTGTCAAATGTGGCATGTAACCTATGTTTTATAACACCATGGGTCCTTGAACCCTCAAAGAAATCATCTACTGTAGGAGCTGAAGGTGTGTGGGATCCTTAAACCCTCAAAGAAATCATCTGCTGTGGGAGCTGAAGGTGTATGAGGGAGTGTTTACTAATGTGAGGGGTCCCCTCCCAGGAGGGGGGTTTTTCTCTCTGCTCACACCCACCCTGGGGGAACTGAAGCCATCAATTGATGCTCTCGATTATTTATAGCAGGACCATGAGACAAATGCCTTTTCTAAAGTGCTGTTTTGGAATTCCCCTCTCCTTCAGTTCATGCCTTCGGTAAGGGATGTGGACGCTCTGAGTCTGCCCCAGTGCAAAGCCAAACATGTTGTAGCTCCGGGTTGTGAAAAGGCTAAAAAAAAGTCCTGCAGAGATGAAGGAAAGCCCTGGGAATGCTGTGAAAGGGCATTTTCCTGCTCTCTAATCCCCTCTTGCCCTGTCCTTGTTCCCTGGGAGGATTCCCCCTGGCTCCTCTGTCCTGTCAGGGAGCTGCAGAGGCAGAAGATGTGCTGTCTGGGTAAAGCCTCACAGTTTGGGTTGAAGCTCCAGAGCCCTACAACTCTTCTGTGCTCCTCTGGTTCCAAAGTCCTTTGAGACCTGGAACCATGAAAATGCTCTTCATTTCCTAACCCCGGGGGTATGTGTGGGGTCCAGCAGAACCCAAAGCCAGGGCAGGACTATCTCTGGGAGACCAGTGTGATGTGATTGTGGCAGTGTTGGGATTTACCTCCATAAAGGTGGGGGTTTGGCCTTTTGGCTTGTGAAGACTTAAGGGACTGCTCTGGGACTGAGATTGGCTATAGGAGGACAAGGCAAAGTTGTAGCCCAGCAGGTGTTGCTTGTCTGACAGCATGTCTGAATTCCTGCAGATCCCTGCTTTTGTGGCTCCTTGGGTCCCTGAGCTGAACCTGGTCATGGGCCATGTTTATTGAGCTCGAGGATTTGCTTTCCAGACTCTGAGGTTGCTCCTGGACAGAAGTAGAATCACAGAATATCCTGAGTTGGAAGGGAGCCCCATGGGTCGTGGAGCCCAACTCCTGGCCCTGCACAGCCCCAGAAGTCTCACCACAGGGGTGGTGTCCAGCTGGGACAGGTGCTGGACCAGAGTTTGTGGCTGAGAAATGATGCTGGATTTGAGTGCTGGGAGGGGGCTGAGTCCCTCACCTGAATTTGTGGGGGTGTGTGTTGTGACCAAACAAAAAAGCAATGGAAGGACCTGGCCAGTTCATCGAAGGAGCTGAGGAAGGTTGGTGGGACCATCCATCCTGAGACCCACTGCTGCACCACCCACCCCATAACCATCCTGTCCCTGTTGTACCTGAACCCTAACCCAGGTCAGTTTAGGAGTTTTTTTGTGTGTTTGGTTTTGTTTTCCTAAAAAATTCACTGGAGAAGGTTTCCAGCAGGTCAGGTTTGAAGTTGCAAGAAGGTTCTGGGGTTTGTGTGGTGTGGCCTGGGTGTCCTCCTTCCCTTCTGCCCAGGGAAGGTGGCTGACCAGGTCTGTCTTGCCCTGCTGTGGCTTTGCTGTGATACCCTGGAATGACTGTCTAATCCAGCTCCAGAATGGTTTTCCTGGGAAGTGCATTGCTCTTGACATGCAGCTTTGCCCTTTGAGAGCCCAAGCCCTGGTGCTGCTGCTGGCCACGGTGCTCTGCCCTGCCTGAGGCTCCAGGTCCTGAAGCTTTTGCTGCCCATTGGCTTCGTGGGAATGATGAGGAGAGGCAGGATGTTTGTAGGGAACACTTTGCAGAAGACTCAAGCTCTGTCTTGGATGATTTTTTTTTAAGTGGTTGCTGTGTTTGACATAATTGTCCAGTGCCTCTTTGCAGAGTTAATTTCCCAGGAGGGCTCGAAGCACAAACACTGGGGTTTGTTTGCAGTGACTTGTGCTTTTTGCTGCCTCTCTCTCCTCTGCAGAGAGAGAACAGAAAGCTCCACTTCCTAAAGCCTTGTCCAATCCAGGGGAAGCTGTTGTGGTGCTGAATCCCTCCTCCATCCGCACTTCCCACTTGTCTTCCAGGTTTTTGTACAACCGAATGGGATACTGGAGCGACTGGTCCATCCCCATCCTCGTGACAACTGCTGCTGGCTTCACCTACATCACAGTGCTCCTGGTGAGAGGCAACAAGGGCCGTTCCTTCCAGGTTTGGGTGTTTGCTCTAGAAAGGGCATGAACCTCTCACTCCACCGGGACTGAGCAATTTTCCTTTCAGAAGTGATTCCTCTGTCTCGTTCTCTTGACCTTAAGTTGCCTAAAGTAGGTGGGAAGTGCAAGATTCCTGGTCTGTGACCTCGGATGGTGGAGAGCAAAGGAGATGCTGTGGTACCCACGGTGGGTTGGCCTGAGGGGGGAAAGACAACTCGTGCTTCCTTTAGTACAGCCCCCTTTCCACTGTGGTGTGTCTGCCAGGCTCCAGGGCAAGTTGTTCCCCCTCCTCCCAAGGTGTTGGGACCTCCAAGGTGCTGTTCATGGACAGGCTCTCAGCTCCCTGCACCTTGATCTTCAAAGTCTCGTCCTCCACATCCTTGGCTTGGGAGAGGACCTGTTAGTGCAGCTGAGCTGGGTGTTATCTGCTGGCCCAGCTGGCTGCCCTGGGTGCTTGGCCATCCTCCTTGGGTTGTGGTGTGATCCTGCCTGCTCAGCAGCCCCTCTCAGGTGGTGCTGTGCCCCTCTGTGACTCCTGGTGTCTCCCTGGCAGATCCTTGCACTGTGTCATGTGGCTGTGGGACAGCAGATGAACCTGCACTGGCTGCACAAGGTAAGAGCCTCTGCCCAGCTCTGGAGGGATGGTGCCTGTGGCACTCACTGGCACAGGGTCTTTGGGAGGAGCAGAAACTGGCTGTGGGGAGCGTGTCCTCATCTCAGAGAACACATGTGCTGGTTTAGAGTTAAACCCGGCAGGAGAAATGAATCCAGCTCAGAATGGGATTGCAAGTCAGAAGAACAATTTAATAAAAGATCACAAAATACACTGAGACAGAAGGGAAATTCATTTGTGCCACAAAAACACCAGATGTGCAGCTCAGCCCAGTGGGGCACGAGCAGGATGGAGCTCACCAACCCCCGTGCTGAGCACCACGTGCCCCCCACCCCGAGTTCAAAGTAAAAAGAAAACAAGAAACCTGCTGGTGACAATGATGGTTGCAGTCTGGTGGCAGTCTCAGTCTGGTCGAGGCTCTGCTCCTCCTCTGGATCTGAAGAGAGCCCCCAGTCCCCAAACCCCAAGCTTATATCCACTTGGGCTCAGATGGGAATGCCCAGTCCCTCCCCCAGGGCGGAGACTTTCACAAGGGGTGATTTACTCTGTGAGGTGAACAATGGCATATTTTTGGCATCCCCGATGGCCCCTGAGCAGACATGACCCCTCAGGTGGGTGTGGAGGTAGGAGAACTTCCTTATCTCCCAGAAATTCCTAAACACCCAGCCGGTACCCCGAGGGGTGGGGTGTGCCCTGGGCAGCTGCTGCCAATGGTCCGGGGTGAGCAGTTCATGAGAAAAATGCCATAGAGGGTTTAGAATCCACCCCCACCCAGTGACAAAGTGATCCTGGCTACTAAAACCAGGACAACACAGCAAACTGCTCAGGAGGGGCCTGGGGACAAAGAATTTGATGAAATGCTTTGGGGTCCCCGCTGGCCAGGGGGGACCTTCTGTGGAGGTGGAGAAACACCAGGTTGTTAGATGAGCCTGACTTCAGCCTCAGCTCAGCTCCATGGGCATCCCTGGGGCTGGTTGCTGTGCTGGACCCAGCCCTGAAGGAGGGGCTGGGCAGACACAAAGCTGTTCGGGATGTGCTTGGCAAAACCTCTGGAGAAGATGCAGGAGTTGGAGCTGGGGTTGTGCAATGTGCAGGGCGGGGTTTGGGGGACCTGGGTTGGTCCTGACTCTTTGTAAAGTACTTGGAGAAACACGTCAGAGGAGATGCAGGTCTGGGGTGTGGAGCACATGGGGGAGGAAGGGGATGGAGGGACAGGCAGTGGACTTCACTGTAGCTGCCAACCTGCTAATTGGTGATGAGGGGACCTGTCCAGGGCTCCTCCTGGAACTGGTGCTGCTGCTCCTGACAAGGTCTTGCAGGATCAGAGGCCTCCCAGCACAGGGGCAGCAGAGACCTGCCAACCCTCTGTGGGATACCCTCCCTTTTCCTTTCTTGCCTTTTTTGGTCTTAGAAATTAGAGAAATGGTGCTTCTCTGGAGGAGGAGGTGCATTCAGAGGGGGCAGGGACTGTCTGGCTGCTGCAGCAAGATAAAGTGTTGGTCCTCCAGCCTAACATATGTTCCTTCAGGAGGGAAATGGCATTTCTCAGACACGCTCCAGGTGGCTGGTGGGTTTAGATGAGTAAGCCCAGAAGAGGAACGAGTTGGTGGAGATCAGTTAGTTCTACCCTGGAGAACCCCACCCTTCCTCCCTGTCTTCCAGAGAAGCCCATCTTCTGTCACAACTCGGAGGTGTTGCTGCATCCCTTCCCTCCCCACAGCTCCCTCAGGTCACTGGGGTGTCTCTTAAATGGGCAGGCAAGTCCCACCCTTCCTTGGCTGGGGTGGGGTTGGGTCAGCAGGTTGAGTTGCAGCCTCTTGCCCCCTCCTGGTGCTCCGTGTGCTCTGCTGATGTTCCCTGGAGGCTCCCCTGGTGCTGTTGGGCATCTGGGTGAGGACCAGCAGGTGGGGACTGAGGCGGAACTGAGAGAGAGGTCCTGGCTGTGGATACAGGAGTGACTTCTGTCAGCGTTGGCAATGTGGGCTTTTCATCTGCTTGTCTGAGGGATCAGGCCAAGCTGAACTGGCTGCAGAGGTGTCCTGTGCATCCAAGATGAGCAGTTCACTGCTGTGGCCCTTCCTGCCCAATCTCCAGCTGTTTCAGACCTAGGCAGTACTTGGGACTGAGGCATAAGAGCATCCTCCTCCTCCTCTGAGCCCTGCAGACATGATCCAGCAGAGGCTGAGATACCAGACAGGGATGGAGAATGAGGAATTATTTTTAGACAGAGCCCAGATTTTTGATCCTTACAGCTGGAATGATTTCTGTGGTGCTTTTTGTTGGTCTGAACTTCTTACCTTTAAAATGCAGGTTGTGGTTTCACTTTGACTTCTTTGCCCAGACCTTCTCAGTGCTCCCACACTCTGGGAAGGGGCTGAGGGACTGGAGCTCTGCCCTCTCAGGTCAACCACTGGCTCACCCAGAGTCCTTCTCAAGCTGCAGTCTCCGTTACAGCTGCTCTGCCAACACGATGTGGATGCTGTTGTGGTGGGGCCAGGAGAGCCTGGGGTCTCCTCCTGAAGTTCCTGGCAGAACCCAACCTCTGTTTGAGGTGGTTTCGATCCACTTGGTTGACAAAGCAAATCACCTGATCTTGCCATACCTTCCTGTGAAGAAAATGAGAGGCCACCCATGAGATTGTGCCCTCCTGGGCTGTTCAGCCCACTGGTGGAACAGGGGAGGTTATGCTGGGACAGCACACAAGCCCAGTTCTTTCCCTGTGGGTCTTACTGCTGGTTGGTTTAGGCCTTTTGCCACATGCAGAAGTTTCCTGTGTCTCCATTTCTCACCTCTGAAATGTTCATGGTGTGGAACACTCCCTGCTGTGTTGCAGATTGGCCTGGTGACAACGTTGATCACCACCGTGGTGACCATGTCCTCCATAGCCCAGCTCTGGGACGACGAGTGGGAGATGGTCTTTATTTCCCTGCAGGTGAGTCTCCTGCCTTGGTGCTTCTGGGGGTGGGAGGGCTCCAGAGCAGCTGAATGCCATGGGTTTGGGGACTTTGGGGATGTTCAAGCCTGCAGCCAAACTCCATGTGCGTTCAAGACCTTTATATTCCTCAATGTCCATCTCCTGGGCTCTCCCCTCAATGTCCATCTCCTGGGCTCTCCCCTCAATGTCCATCTCCTGGGCTCTTCCCTTTAGGCTCAGTCCAGAGCTGGGCTGCAGTTTGAGGTGGGAAATGCTGAGGTTGATGTGACTCTCAGTTGCTGGAAGGAGAGGACAGTGTGCAATTGCTCCTGGCCAGTCCTGGAGCACCCTGCTCTTCCCATCCCATGGTGACAGTACTCAGGGTTTGTGTCCACCCTGCACGTGTATTTTTATTTTTAGAAGCTATATAAATTTAACTTCTGTGCTCTGGTGCTGTTTGAAGAAAGACTCTTGTGGGATCCTGCAGGGCTGTGGAAGCCTTAGAGGAAAATGCAAACTGATAACTTCTTTATCGACCTGCTCTCTGTTCCTTTTTTCCCCTCCCCTTCAAAAAAGAATCCAAAAATACTTTGCCCATGAAGGGCTAAAAAGATTCCACTGGTAATCACTGATGTATATTTGGGAATATGCAAATAATGAGGGTGGGAGTGGGATTCACACAAGTGACTAACATTTCTCAGAAGTGCTTCATTTTATTGGGTGGGTTTTTTTTTTAAAGATTAAGGCAGCAGTTGGAGGGCAGAAGTGACTCAGCTGAGACATCTCCAGCTTGGTCATGGTGATGCACAGTCAGTCCAGGGTGTTCAGGGACATAGAGAAGAGTTTGAGTTGGAAGGGACCTTTAAACTCAGCCAGTGCTACCCCTGCCATGGGCAGGGACACTTTCCACCACCCCCGGGTGCTCTAATCTGGCCTGAGACACCTCCAGGGATCCAGGGGCAGCCACAGCCCCTCTGCCCAACCTGTGCCAGGGTCTGCCCAGGGTCTTCCCAATATCCCCTCCAACCCTGGGCTTTGTCCGTGTGAAGCCATTCCCTGTGTCCTGTCCCTCCAGCCCTCGTCCCCAGTCCCTCTCCAGCTCTCCTGGAGCCCCTCCAGCCTCTGCAAGGGGCTCTCAGGTCTCTCCAGACCCTTCTCCTCTCCAGGTGACCCCCCAGCTGTCCCAGCCTGGCCCCAGAGCAGAGGGGCTCCAGCCCTGCAGCATCTCTGGGCTCTCCAACATCTCCAGGTCCTTGTGCTGTTGTTCCCAGGGCTGGGGCAGCTCTGCAGGGGGGTGTCCCCTGAGGGGCAGAGGGGCACAATCCCCCCCTGCTGCCCCAAATATCTCTACTATTCCCCCAAAATGGGGTTAGATTTCTCCTCCTCCACCTTCATAGTGTCCTCAGCGCCCGGGACAGTGGCTGGATGTGCAGGAAAACCCCCGGTGTGCTGGAGCAGGAGTGCCCTGATGCCGGGTGGGACCTGAAGGTGGGTCAGTTGTCAAGCTGCTGGGGTGTTCCTAATGCTGTGTCCCCCCTCTTTGGTGCCCTGCAGGCCACAGCCCCTTTCCTGCACGTCGGAGCCCTGGCAGCGGTGACGGCGCTGTCCTGGTTGGTGGCGGGGCAGTTCGCACGCACAGAGAAAGCCAGTGAGTACCTCCCGTGTCCCTGGGGGTCCCGGGGATCCTGTTTGCCCCTTCCCAGCTTTTGAAAGGCCTCATGGAATTGTTGCTTATGGTGCAGCAGTGCCCGAAGGGCTCAGTAGAGATCTGGTCCCCTGATCTTTTTTCTTTTTTTTTCCCC
>VXAU01002662.1:308-53366 GCA_013399695.1 Formicarius rufipectus | reverse complement strand
CTCCCTTTTTTTTCCCTCCCCTTTTTTTTCCCTCCCCTTTTTTTTTCCTCTCCCTTTTTTTTCCTCCCCCCTTTTTTTCCCCTCCATTTTTTTCCCTTTTTTTGGAGGTTATCCCTTGACTTCCAAAGCCAAGGTAAATAACAACTAAAAAATTAAGAAATGAAGCCTTTTGCTGTAACACCTGAGGTTTGCAGTGACTCTGAGCAGCTCAGGAGTTCAGAGGTGCCTGTTTTCCTTCACAAGGCATCCAAGTTTCCTGGGTGCAAGGGGTGTTTCTGTTGCACTGTGAGCTCCTTCCAAGGATTCCCAAGAGGACGCAACCTGATGCAGAGGGTTCCAGGTGGCTGAGCAGGGTGCTGGTGGACCAGCAAGACAAACCCACCATGAGGGGCACTGATGTGGTGCCACAGCTCATTTTCAGCTGTGTGTGACTGGCCATCTGCTGCTCCTGCCAGGCAGGACAACATTTGGTGCTGTCCCACCCAAAGGGACATCCAAGGGGTGGGACATCAACTCTGTTTTGGGCTGCACTGCTGGGGCTTTGAGTAACTGGCTTAACTTTTTGCTTCTCCAACACAAAGAGAAGTGAGAACCTCCTTGAGGACCTGGTTTTTTTTTTATGGTGGAAGATGTTTCTCGCCAGCACAGAGCTCTGCTGTCCCAGTGGACTGGTGTGTCCTCTGCAGGGAGGCAGAGGTGTGGGGTGAGGAGCAGCTCTTCCCCAACCCTGTGTCTCCATCCCAGCTTCCCAGATGCTGCTGTTCAGCGTGTACCTCGCCGTGGTGCTCGTGCTTTACCTCGTGCCCCTCACCATCTCCTCCCCCTGCATCATGGAGAAGAAGGCCCTGGGACCCAAGCCAGCCATCATTGGGCACCGTGGAGCACCCATGGTGAGTAGCCCCCCGAGCTCAGCCCCTTCTGCCCGTGGGAAGGGTCTGGTTCCAGAGAATATGAATGTTGGAGGGTATTTGTTCTATGACACAACTCTGAGAACTCCTCCTGACCACAGTCACTGTGGTAGCAGAGCTGGACCTGACCCTGGAGTTGGGGTCACCCCCAGATGTTCCAGCTGCCCTTGCAAACACAAGGGCAACCCTGCCCTTGCTCAGGCTGCTTTGAGCCTTTGCATTGCTTTGCCTACAACTTTTCATGGAATCCTGAAACATTCAGGGGTTGGAAGGGACCTCTAGTCCCAAAGCCAGCTGCTGTGGCAGGGACACCTCCCCCTAGACCAGGTTGTGCTGGGTCATACCTGCCTTGGCATGGAGGATTTGAAGCCTTGCCAAAGGCAGCTCTGCTGGTGAGCTCTTGTTTCACAGGGCTACTCGTGATGCTTTTGCTCCAGGACCATTGAGCCCAACCATCCCCCAGCACTGCCAAGGCCACCCCTGTCCCCAAGGGACACATCTGCATGGGCATGGACACTCCATCCCTGCCCTGGGCAGCTGGACAGCCCTTTCCAGGAAGGAATTTCCCCCCCTGTGGCCCCTGCCCTGTCCCAGCCTGAGGTCATTCCCTCTGCTCCTGTCCCTGTTCCCTGGAGCAGAGCCTGACCCACCCCTGGCTCCCTTCCCCTGGCAGGGACTTGCAGAGCCAGAAGGTCCTCCCTGAGCCCCTTTTTCCCCAGGCTGAGTGCGCCCACTTCTTCACATTAGAAAGCTGAAGAAGAACTGGTGATTTCTTATATGATTTGGAGGGTTGTGTTTTCCTGGTGGTTTTGAGGGCCTTGGGTATCAAAATATTGTCACTCTCTGTTTGGGGTGGCTCCGTGGGGTTTTTCCCTTTGTCTTGTGCTGCTGGTGCAGCTGAAACCAGGAAGCCTTGGGTTTGCTGTCCAAGTTAGACCTGTCAAGGCACAAGTTGAAGCCCAGGGCAGATGACTTGTCTGCTGGCCCAGCCAAAGCAGCCAAACCCCCAAGAGCATCCCCTGGCAGGGCTGGAGAAAAGCCTCGTGCTCCTGGAGATAAATCCCTGTCAGCTCAGGAGTCCTTCATTAAATCAAGCCTCAGCTCCTCTGTGTGTGCAGTCCCCTAATGAGCTCTCATCTCCTCTGTGCACTTATTAAATCCCTAATGGATTTTGCTTATGAGTTTATCCTGCTGTCCAAGGCAATTGTGTTTGTTTTTCTTCTTTTTTTTCCCCTCTGTGTGTTTTGTGCCTTTTGACTTCCCTTCAGCCTGGTTGAGTTATTTCCTGAAGGTTGGATCACAGAATCCCAGAGTGGCTTGGGTTGGAAGGGACCTTCTAGACCCTCTAGTTCCAACCCCCCCATCATGGGCAGGGTTAGATATGGGTGGTCTCTAAAATATGAACTCCTGGGGACTCAAGGTACATTTTTAGGTTATGTTTTAGGCAGAGTTGTTGTTGCCTCGTGGTGACCTGGGCCAGTGACACTGAAATCCAGTGTACTGGCAGATCCCACACAAAGAATTCTCAAGGGCATCATTTTACACAAAGGAAAAGTCAATGTTTTAGGTATTGCCCTAATCATGCCTTGTGGGGTTTTTTGTGCAGTTCCAGAATAATATTGGAAAGGAGAGATAAGACTAAAAAATTATGCTCAGATTTCCACAAGGGCAAGAAAATATCCTTAAAACCTTCTGGTGAAACAAAAATCAGATCCAGGGCACAGTCACAGAATCCCAGAGTGGTTTGGGTTGGAAGGAACCTTAAAGCTCTTCTCTGCCCCATGGCAGGGGCACCTCCCACTAGCCCAGCCACAGGTGCTGCTGTTAGTCTGGAATAAAATACTCTGTCCAGCCTTCTTCCTTAACCTCCCCAACAGACAAATGATGCCATGATTTTTATTTTTTAAGTCCTGGCTAATTAGTGGAAAAACACAATACAGGATGTGGAGAGCAAGGTTACACTGTTCTAAGACGGTTTCATAATCTTCATTAAGGAGGGTCCAAAGCTCTTGCCTGCTTTGGAAGCATCTGCAGTGCCTTTCTGAGCACAGAAAGGGCCCAGATGAGTCCCTGCGTGGGTAATTTGGGAGCAATGATTTGCTGTGTCTCTGCAGCAGGAGGAAATGAATAGCAGCCTGATTTTTGCAAGGGATGAGCCTTTCCCAACAGCACAGAGAGGAGAACAGCTCCCAGAGAAACCCTGTCTGGCTTTGGATTTTATAGGAGAGGGGAATTGCACTGAAATCTTTGCTTTGTGCACCAAGGTTTCGTCAAGAAATTGGTTGTGTCCATTGCTGCAGACCTGGATTTAGAAATAACAGGCCTGAATATATATTGTATGAATATTGTGTCAGGGAGGAAGCCCGTGAAATAACTCGGAGGGAGGCAGAAATACAAGCAGAAAGATTGTGCATTTATTTAGTTAGTGCAGTCTTCCTGCCAAACCTTTCCTTACAAAATAGCAATTAATTTTAGAAATTGATTTCTGGAGCAGCAGCTGTCCCACCTGGATACATCTCTGCCTTAAATATGCTGGATTTGGGGATTCAGCTCTCTGTTTGCTGGAGGAACAGAGACAGGCTGGGATGATGCAAGTGCCTGTGTCTGAGAGTCTCCCTTCCCCCAGAACCCCTCCCTGTGCAGGGGAGATGAACTGCTGGAATCCTGTTCCAGAGGGGGCCATGGGAACATCTGGGAATAGGCAGAGTTGGATTTTAGAGGGGGACCAAGGGTGGGTTTGCTCTCCTGGCTTTCTGGTTGATGTCCCTGGTTGAGTGACTTGTCCAGCTGCTGCAGGGGGGTGTCCTTGGAGCCCCCGTGGGCACTGAGGGCTCTCCCTGGAGCTGCAGAACCCCCGGTGTCCTCAGCAGAGGTGTCTGTAGGGCTGTGGGTGCTTCTGGTGCCTCTGCCCAGCAGCTCTTCCAGCCCAGCTGGGCTTCCTCAGCTCAGCTGAAGGATCCTCACTTCATTTCCTTTCCAAAAAGCAAATTCTGAGCGTTATCCTGGAGGGAGAAGGATCCCCTTGGAGCAGGGGGGTGTCCTGCAGAAAGCTGAGCTGCTGGGGAAGGGGAGCCCGAGGAGCCCAAGCAGGTCAGGATGGGCTCTCCAGCTCCTTGTGGCTGCTGCTCTCTGCTGACAGCTCTGGGCATCGGGCACACAGAGACCTGTGAGCTCCACCTTGGGTGGCACCTCTGCCTGTGCCTCTGTGCTGCCTTTGCTGGCCAAACCAATGCCTGGAACTGGGAAGGGGTTGTTGCTGCCACTTGGTGTGGTTGTGTGACCCCCTGAGTGAGCAAAGTGAGCAGCTTGTACCAAAACAAGTGCTCCTCAGAGGCACCTTAAGTGCTCGAGTGGGTTTTTATCTTTGTTTTGCTTGCATGGTGGAATTAACCCTTTGCTCTTAATTATTCCTCTTTCCAACATCTCAGTGATTCTTGAAAATCATGGATTGTGAATGCTTGTCGTGTTTTGATGGGGACTTCCTGCTGTCCATAGGGAGACATTTCTAGGCTTAGGGCTGCTTTTTAATTATTGTTAAAACCAACATTTATTGTTGGAGAAACCATCTGATTGGTGGTCTAATGGATGACTATTGAACAAGTAGATGCAGAAATAAAATGCCTGGTACAGAATGTGTGGTCTAGTTGTTCTTCCTGGTATGGACTATAAAAGTGTATTTCTTCCTGTAGTGGCATTGGATTCACTGTTTGCATAGAAAAGTAGGAGAATGAAGAAATGGAAATAAGGGTTTTTTTGGCTCCCTCACGTTTCCAAACTCTCCTTCAGCACCCTCACTGACTCTGCTCTGTAAACTTCTCGTTGCCTTTTGAACTTTCCCCCCGTAGCTGGCCCCAGAAAACACTCTGATGTCCTTCCAGAAGGCAGTGGAGCAGAAGGTGTATGGAGTCCAAGCTGACGTGGTGCTGAGGTAAGTCAGTGGGCTGGGTGGACTGGGGAGGGTCCCAGCCTGGACTGGGGGTGGACTGGGGAGGGTCCAGACTGTGCAGGTGGGTCTTTCCTCTCTGGTGTGTCTGGTTGTTTCTGCTTCTCCCCTTTGGAAGGGCTGTGTCTCCCACGTCCTGTCACTGCTGTGTGTCTCCAGCTGTAAGGCACAGATGGTCCTAATTGTTTCACTGAGATGATGGTGAAAGGAGAAGTTGTCTGGATGGGGGAACCACCCAGTCTTCATTTGCAGGCAGGCTGGAGTTCATCCTGGGGCTTGTTTTACTCTAGTGAAGCACAGCACCTGCTTTCTAGGCTGGCCCTTGGTGATCCCTCATTTTTCTCTCAGTTCCACTTACAAATACAAGGAAGACTCAAAGCAGGGGTTTTTTGTTTGTTTTTTTGTTTGGTTGGTTTTGTTGTTGTTGGTTTTGTTTTTTAAATTCCCTGACTTGTTTTGGAGGTTTATGTTGATGGAAGGATGTTTTTGCATGGCTTGTTTGTTAATTGCTTTCTTTTTACTTTGCATAATTCTCTTGAGACAAAATGATTTATAAACCAAACGACTTCATTCCCAGTAGGGAGTGGAGTGTCACTGTGGAAGGACAAGGGATGTGTGTTACCCAAGTCTTGTTCTTTCCGAAGTGAGTTGATGGACTGCTGTGAAGGGACCTGCCCAGCTCACAGATGAGCCCTTGGCTCCTGTGGCTGAACCAGGAGCTCCATCAGCACTGCCCAAGGAGAAAGGTGGACTTGTTGGGAGGAGGAGATCTGGGAAAGCTCTGAGAGCTCTCCACATTGCCCCTGCTCAGCCAGCCCAGGGGAGCACTCCGAGCAGCCTTTGCTTGAACAGTGCTCTTGATGGGTCAGTCAGCTGGACCCTCTGTGGGAACCCAAAGGGTCTTTGGAAACAGAGGATTCCACTGGCTTTAGGCCTGAAAAAGAGACCTGTCAGTGCAGCTGGGAGGGGTCTGTGGCACCACAACCACTGCTGTCCTTGTCCCTCTGAAGGATGCTCTTTGTGCCTCTGACTGGACGGGCCCATCCCTCCTGGAATGTGCCAAGACATCCCTCCTGGAATGTTTCCATGCTGTTGGAGGCACATTCCAGCCACGGGTGGGCAGTTTGGACATACACTCAGAGCCATCCCGACCTGCTCCCTGCACCTCCCAAACCAGTGGCCCTGCTTATATAAAGCCAGCTTTGCTCCCAGCAGCAGGAGCATGGAATTGCTGCTGTTCTGTCCTCCCCACTCCCACATCTCCTCTCCCATAGCTCCAATTCCTGTCTCTGAATTCTTGTTTCAAACCTGTGCCTGCCAATGCCTTGTGGTTAACCTTGAGTGGTGCTGAGCAACTCTGTGGTGGGAAGGAGCAAATGTTGAGTGTCCCACAGATTTCCATTCTGTGGTGAAGGCTGAGTGGTGTGTGATGAGGAGATGTTAAGACTCGAGCTGCTGTGACCCTTAAGCACCCCACGCCCTTCATTCTGCACTTGTTTAGCATCTTTTTTTTTATTTGCCATTTTTATTTTATATTTATATTATTTTTATTTTATTCTTTATTAAAATACCTGCTGGCTGCAGGAGTGTGGTGTGCTGGGGCAGTGGGTTGCCTTGGGCTGGGAGCAACAAATATCCACGACCTCTGGGATGAGGGACTTGTGCAGGCAGTGGGAAAGCTGTGCCAGTGTTTGCTCCATCCTCCGAAACTGGGCTGCACTTTTCCCTGTGGCTCTTGGGGGGGGTGAGTGCTCTGGGCTGTCTCCTGACTCAAATGGGATTTGGGTTTTCACCCAGTCCTCTTTCCTGGCCTTCTCTGAGTCTCCTGGTAGGAAGGTGGGCTCCCTGCTGTCTGAGTGCAGGCAGCTGGCCCCCTGCCCTGGCTGCTGCTGCCACTGCTGTGGGCACAGGGAATGGGCTGGGGTAAATTGGAAGGTGTGTTTTCAGTTCCCCAGCACCCTTGTTCTGTAACAACCAGGTGACTTTGAAGACCCAGGGTGTGGATTTGGCTGTTTGGTTTCATCTGAGAGCTGAGTTTTCCTTGAGATGGGGGAACTCACCACCCCAGGTGGGCGTGGCTGCCTCCTGAAACCACGGTGAAATTGGAAAAAGCAAGTTGAGAGTGGTTTTTTTTGTAGTTTGGAGCCTTTGCATCTTGCCGAAAGCCCTGATGTTCACATCTAGTCTGAGAGCCTTTGCAGCTCTTCCTCATCACCTGCTGCGAGCAGTTTGAGGACAGTTTGTCTGTGCATCCAGGAAAAACCCTGGACTTTTTTGGGAGCTGCAGGTGCTGGGAAAGCTTTGGTTCACATAAGGACTTCTGTCCAAGCTGCCTGGGTTTGTCACTGCAGAAATGTTTGAGGGGAGGGAGGGATGGCTGAGGCGTGGGCAGGGGTGGCAGTGTGTGAGTGATGCCAACACCCAGCAGGGATCTACGGGATGGTTTCCTCGGGGTGCACCTCAGCTGACCTTGAGGGTGTGCTAAACTGGTGGAGACCTTCCCAATGGTTTGATGAGAAGCCAGGAAGAGGGGCTGGAGGGGCAGGGGGTGTTTCCCTGCTCCTGGGCTGGGCCCCCACCCTGTCACAGGGCTCTTTGCCTTTGCAGCTACGATGGGGTTCCCTTTCTGATGCACGACAAGACACTGAGGAGGACAACAAATGTGGAGGAGATGTTTCCAGAGCGGGCCCACGAGCACTGCTCCATGTTCAACTGGACTGACCTGGAGAAACTCAATGCTGGGGAGTGGTTCCTTCAGGTGCGTACCACAGAGCTCGTGCCTAAATCCTCTTGGAGGGGGGAGAGGTGGAGATCCATCTCCTTGGTGGTGTGGTCTGAAGTGCAGCAAGACCAGGTGTCCATGAACAACATTTAATTCTGTCTCTGCTAAACTCAGACTTGGCCTAAAAGGCACATTGTCTTTCTGTGCTGGCTGGAAGAAGGGACCTTCATGCCTGTGGTTGGCACCACAGAGAACTTCAAGACCCTCAGGAGGGTGAAGGTGATTATAAAGAGGCCAGAAAAGACAGTGTGTTATAAGCTGTTCATTTTTCTGGAATTTCCTTTTGGAGACAATCATCTTCAGAGGGGAAAAAGTAAGGAATCCAGCCTTGGGGGAGTCTGGGCTTTGTGGCAGTAATTTTGGGATGTGCTTGGCTTTCAGAACGATCCTTTCTGGACAGCTGGGTCTCTCTCAAGGTCTGACTACTTGGAAGCTGCCAACCAGTCGGTCTGCAGGCTGGAGGACATGCTGCAGGTGATCAAGGACAACACATCGCTCATCCTGAACTTCCAGGACCTGCCCTCAGCCCATCCCTACTACAGCACTTACATCAACATCACCCTGGAAACAGTCCTGGCGTCGGGAATCCGGCAGCAGGCTGTGAGTTCCGTGGGGTCGGTGACGCTTCCAAAACTTCCTTCCTTCCTTGTGGTTTCCATGGACCCTCGGATGTCTCCATTTGGGCATCAGTCCTTGAGGGAGGGGACTCACTTTGGGCCGTTGGTTTGGAATGCCACCCCGTGCCAGACTGTTGTGCTGGGGAGGACTGGGATGGACCTCTGAAGGTCTCCCCAAGTGGTGGCTGATGGAGCAGTGAGCCCTGGCAGTGAGGAGACCTCGGGGGGGTGCTGATGGTGGTGTGGCCGACAGATGGAGGGATGTGATGCTTCCCAGCAGTCACAGCATCCCGCAGTGCTTTGGGTTGGAAAAGGCTTAAGGACCATCTTGTTCTAACACCTTCCACTATCCCACCTCGATTCCAAACCCCATCCAACCTGACCTGGGACACTCCCAGGGATCCAGGGGCTGCCACAGCTTCTCTGCCCACCCTCCCAGGGAAGAATCCCTCCCCAACATCCCCTCTGACCACCCAGGGATGGGGGAAGCTGTGGGTGTCTGCTGGACCACGTGTGTTCCCAGACTCGGGGGCTGCTTTGCCATGGGCTGTGCTGTTCCCTCCAGGTGCTGTGGCTGCCAGACACGGAGAGGCAGCTGGTCAGGAGGGTCGCCCCGGGCTTCCAGCAGACCTCTGGCCTCAAGCTGGGCCCTCAGCACCTCAGGGAGCAGGGCATCGTGGGGCTCAACCTGCGCTACACCCAGGTCACCGGCGAGGACGTCAGGTACAGCCCTGCTGGGGTGGTGCCCCGAGGGCAACCCTGCCCCTGCAGCCCCCTCTGCTGCCCCCCGGGCTGTCCTGTGTGCCCAGGGCTGCCCTTCCAGCTGGACTCCCTCCTGGAAGCTCTAGCTTGAGCAGGTTTGCCCTCTCTGCCCTCCTGAGCTGTCCCTGGGGGTGCCTCTGACACTCCCCGTGCCCATCAGCGTGTGTTGGTCCTCCTGGCAATGCAGATGTGTGAATTGGCTGCTTGTCACACGCTCAGCTCTGGGAGGACGTGAAGGTTTTTCCCACCAGTCCCTCCGGAGTGCTGCTCATCCTCATTAGCAGCTGCCCTTTGCTTCCTCTCCTCTGCTCCAGAGCTGCCACGGCAGAATTTTGATGAGTCCGAGGTCTGCAGATGCCTTCAGAAGTTTCTCTCTGCCGAGAGTTCACTTGTTTCATGCCTGTCCTGCATGTCTTTAATGAGCCTGGCACGTTGGGCTCCTCTCCTGCAACGTGTTGGCTCCAGCTTTGCCCCTTTTCTCAGAGAGGGCAGGTTGTTTCTAGTAGGGCCCTTCTGTTTTCTTGAAGTTTAAATGCTTAAAAACTAGACACATTTGCAGGAGGAGATGCTGTGCAAAGGGGCTGTCCTGCTGTGTGTTTGAGCTGAGCCAGCGGCTGTTGGAGAGCGTGGCCCTGTCTGACATGACCCGTGCTGCCTTTCCTGCCTTGCCAGCTTCCCTTGCAGGATAATTCCTGCCTGCTTTTCCCCGCCCTGTGTGTTTGCTCTGTCCCATGGAGAGAGCCCTGTGCCCACTCATCCGTCCCAGCTCCCAGCAATCCCACCTCAGCTGTCTCCCACCCCACACCCTGAGCGTTTCTTCAGCCCTGCAGACCTTGTGGTGCCCAGTCCAGCGCTGCTGCAGTCCTGGTTTAACAGGACTCGTTTAGCAGTTCTCTCAGCGTGTGACATTGCTGCAACCGCCTCTGCCCTTGGGCATCCCTCTGGGGCAGCTGGGAGCTGTCCACGTCCTGTTCCTCCCACCTCCAAGGGCTTTGCCAATATTAAATTGCAAGGATTAAGCTGTGCTGCCCGTGGGAGGGAGATTAGTGATGCTTCAGCTTCGTAATGAAGGAGACAGGGCCATTTATGCAAATCATCTGGGTCTCAGGGAGTCCACTGGCAGTGCCTGGCTTGCTGCTGGCAGCTCCTGCACCCCCAGCTTGCAGCTGTAGCTGCTTGGAGAATGCCCTCAGGAGACTGGAAGCTGTGATTCTGCAACTGGCCCCAAAACAGGGGCATGGGGGTGGTGGGAACTGATGGTGGAAGCAGGTCTGTCAGGGTTTAGGAAAGCAAAATGCCTCTGAAGCGTTGCAGGTTGTGAGCCAGGTGCTGATTTTACATCAGCGTGGTGGGGTGGTTGTTACAAACATCTCCTGTCCATCACTGGTGGAGAATGATCAGAGAATCACAGGATCAGCTGGGCTGGAAGAGAACTGAGATCGTCAAGGCCAACTCTTGATCCAACACCACTGTGGTTACCACACCATGGCACCGAGTGCCACATCCAGTCTCATCCTAAAAACCTTTGCTGCAGTTCAGAGGGGATCAGGCTGTGGTGCAGCTGGGGCTGGGGGCAGGAGCTGCACCTCTGGAGGGTGAGGGGCTCAGCTTTGGGTGTCTCCTGGCAGGGACTATGCCATGGCCAACCTGAGTGTGAACCTGTACACGGTGAACGAGCCGTGGCTCTTCTCCATCCTGTGGTGTGCCGGTGTCCCCTCCGTCACCTCCGACAGCTCCCACGTGCTCCGCAAGGTGCCTTTCCCCATCTGGCTCATGGTAAGCAGCGGGCCTGGGCAGGGGGCAGAGGTGTTCCCATGGGCCTGGTGGCCTCTCCCAGGAAGGGCTGGTTGGGTTTTAAGGTGCTCTTGGGGAAGGGACAGCTGAGATGGGGAACTGCCAGCCCACAGAGCGCCGGGAAATCGGCAGCAGATGAAAGGAGGGAGAGTTGGAAATGGCTGCTGTTGGCGCTTGGTCGTGGTAGTGTCACTTGGGATGACAGCCTGACCTTGGGAAGGTCACAGCTGCTGTGGTGTACACACAACCCCTGCAGCTCTGTGCTTTCCTTGTGCCTCAGTGGTAACTCCAGCCACGTGTGGGCTCTGTGATTGCACAAACCAGGAGGTTCAAGGTCTGCCTCTGT
This sequence comes from Formicarius rufipectus, assembly GCA_013399695.1. Classification (NCBI taxonomy): domain Eukaryota; kingdom Metazoa; phylum Chordata; class Aves; order Passeriformes; family Formicariidae; genus Formicarius; species Formicarius rufipectus. The sequence goes on along the minus strand of VXAU01002662.1, from coordinate 42,214 downwards.
TTCTTGTCTTCCAGCCTCCAGACGAGTACCACCTAATCTGGATCACGTCTGATCTCATTTCATTTATCATAATTGTAGGAGTTTTTATATTCCAGAAGTAAGTAGCCTTGGTGCAGCTCATCTCTCCTGCATTTGTGGTGTGTGGTTTGGTGCAGAGCGTGGGGTGGACACGGGAGAGAGGAGCTGTGCTCCTCAGTGCTTGGATTGCACTAGCAGGGAAAAGGCTGATGGGAGAATCCCTGTGAAGACTGCAAGAAGTTAACTCCACTGCCAAGATGTTGATATAGAATTGGATGTTTTAATAAGAACGAGAGATCTCAAAATGCAGCAATAGGTGCCTTGCTTTGCTCCTAACAACATGTGGAAGAGAAACTGTAAATGCTTTAGGGAAATGGGCGCTGAGAAAGACATTAAAATGCTTTAAGGGAGGAAGAGTAGAGGGGCTTTGAGACTTCACCATGACAGTCTTCAAAAAGAACATGTTTTTCTTAGATCAGTTTATTCCTGTTTGGGTGAAGAAGAAATAGAAATGTTATAGAATCACAGAGTGGGTTGGCTTGGAGGATCATCCGGTTCCAACCTCGGTGCCGTGGACAGGGCGTTGTTGTGGGAGACCCTGTGGTGGAGCAGATCAAATCTGGCTCAGTTCAATGCACAGGGAGAGTCCATTTCCCAAAGAAAAGGGAGAGCAAGGATCTGACGAGGGCACAGCAGAGGCCTCTCTGTTAACCCCAGTCCCTGAAGCTCTTTCCTTCCCCTGGATCCAGAACTGCCTGGAGTTTCCCTTGGTTCCAGCAGGATTTTCCTGCTGCCAGCACTTGCTGTGGCTTCAGGCCACACGTGGGCTCTCCTTATCTCCAGGTCTAAATGCTTGACTTGCCCAGTCCCACCCTGGGGGAGCTGTGAGCCCCAGTTCCAGCATGGGGTGACAGGGACAGCAGCAGAGTCAAAACTCCCCTTGGATTAAATGTCCTGACCAAGATCAGAGCAAAATTTTCTAAGGAATCATGGGATTCAAATTGGGGCTGATTAACCCTTTCCTGCAGAAGGGCATTGAGGCTGGAATTGTCCAAACTCAATGATTGAATTCCGGAAGTGTCCTCCACTCCTCAGATCCATCAGGTGCCTTAAAGAGGGATGTCCCTGATCATGAGTCCTTGTTTCTCTGTGGGATATCCAAAGGCACAAAGAATCTGGGATTAGGGCCTGACTTTCCTGAAAAACAGAATTTGAAAGCCAAGTTGGTGAGATACTTGAGGGGTTTTGTGTCATCTCCCAGCGTCAGTTTTAGAAGGTGTTCCTGAGTCAGAACCAGGGGACCAGAGCAGGAGAACTTAAAGTGCTTCAGCCTGCTGGATGGAAACTACAGAGGGCAGAGCAGAGTGAAGTGGGGTGTGCTTGGAGAGAGGGAGAAATCACAGCTACGTGGACTTTGCCATAGCTGGACTCTTCCTCTCTGCAGGGGTGGAACCTGTTCCACGTGGGAAAAGGTTTGGTGGAGTAGGGTAAGGAAGGAAAGCATTATTGCAGGATTTCTCTTCTACTCAGGATGATAGAGGTGAGAAGAGCTGGAAATGCCACCAGCTTCCTCAGGATCCATCACCCTGGAGCAGTGAGCTCCCTGCCCAGCCTCTGGACCTGGCACAGGGAGGCAGCTGGTTGCTCAGACAGGTCTGGCCGTGGGAGGTCCATCACAGCAGGGCCAAATGCCTTCTGCATCTCTGCCTTGGGCCGACTCAACCCCAATCTGCAGAAGGAAGGAAGAGAAACTACCGCCAGAAGTTGGGCTTCCTCCAGGGAAGGACTTTTGCTCTTCCACGAGCCTTGTGCGGGACAGACCCCTTTCCCTGATGGTGCAGTTTCTCTCCCACATGAAGGACTTTGGCAGCAGGGCTGAGGACAAACGGCAACCACAGCACAGCAGGCTTGCCCAGCTGCTGTGCCTGCTGCTGATTCAGCCCTGGGGAGGGAGCAGGACCTGGCACTCGGCCCTCAGTGGCATGGGGGTGGTTTGGGGAGGGGGTTTGTTGGTTTTCTCTCTGGGGCAAAGCAGAGCTGCTCCCTCCAGGCAGCGGCTGAGGGGTGGGTGGGAGCAGAGCCCCCGCTTCCATGTGCTCAGCCCCTCTGCTCGGCATGGCTTGTCTCTGCTCCCCAGGGCAGGGCTTGCTCCTGCTCTTCTGCTCCAGCCCCGGTGACAGGACTGTGGCAGCCCCTCCAGAGGGGAAAGACCAACTGGGGTGACTTCTAACTAACCTTTTTTTTGCCTCCTTGCCTTGGTTATTTTCTTACTGCTCTGACTGTTGTGCATGTTCCTCCTCTCTCTCTCTCTCTCTGCTGCATTCTGGCATCTCACAGCTATCACATGATCAGGTAATTCTGGTGCTTTCCTCCTCTTTCTCTCTGTCATTCAACCTTCCTTTCTCTCTCTCTGTCTCTGCTATGGCTTCACTGCAGATGGACAGGGTAGGATGCAGCTTTCCCTGATGCTTTCAGACATCGTGGGGGGACCGTGGGGATTTGAACCCTGCACAGCCACAGCCCTGAGCACCACAGGACGAAGGCAGAGGATGCTTTGAAGGCAACCTGACCTGTTACAGTGATCTAAATCCCTGCCTTTCCCAAACAGCCCTGTTCTGAGGTCCTGTGGCATGTTGGAATTGGGACATTCCCAGTAGTGGATGTAACGCTTTCTCTGTGGAAATAATCCCATGCAAAACATCCCCTTCCTTCTGTGCTTGCCAGAGGTTTTTGAGACCAACCCCTTCTAAATTGGCCAGTTCTTGAGGAAATCGAGTCACCTGTTCAGTGATATCAGTAGCTCTTCTCTAGCCCCGGGGATGATGCAGAGGGGCTGACAGCTGGGAGGGTTTGGCTGCACTCATAGCTCGGCACCTTTCAGGGGTCTCTTCCCAGTTGCAGGGCTGTGGAACTGGGAAGGACAGTGTGAAACCCCAGAGCTCTGCAGCTGGGAAGGGAAGGAGCCTGGGATGGGATGTTCCCTTTGAAGTGCCAGCAGCTGGAAGCCCACATTGCTCCTGTCACTCCCATCCCCTCTTTTCTGCAGTAAAGCCTCTCCCACGTCCCTGCTGGGACCAAACTCTTCCCGTGTTCCTTCCTCCCTCTCTCTGTGCACCACGGGGTTGGATTCCCCAGGGCTTGGTTGCCCCCTCTCAGTGCTGATCAGCCCCTCCCTGTGCCCCCCACCATCCCTTCCGCCCCGAGAGGTGCCCAGGACTCTCCGTGTGGCATCTCCCCGGAGCAGGGCTGGGCTGTGGGGTGGGCTGTGGGGCCGGGCTGGACCCGTCTCAGGGTGCAGGGGGGTTGGGCTGGGTGTTTGCCCCCTTCTTGCCCCCAACCTGGCTCCTGGACAAGGCTGTGGGCAGGACGGGGACTCAGGTTGTGGCTGGCTTGGCTCTGTGCTCGCTCCATCACTCACCTCAGCACCGGCCACCTCTCCCCCCCACCCTTTTCCCTGCCATTCAGCCTCTGCCCCCCCCTCCCCGGGGGTCTGGCCGTGCCCTAACACGGTGTGTGCTGTCTCTGTGTTGTTGTCCCAGTATTTTTTAGTCCGTTCCCACCCCGTGTCCGTCTGGTCTGGTCTGCTCTGACGCCACCCTCCCAGAACAGGACCCACCTGCTGCCTCTCTGGCCCTTTTGCACGCTGCTGTCCCAAACCTGGCCGAGCACACCACAGTCCACGGGGGTAGGAGAGGTGCTCTTTTCTATTCAACCAGCTTTCTTGGAGACCCCGAGGCTCCTGAGCACAGCAGAGGGTGTTTGGTGTGCTGCCGACTGGAGTGGCATCGTGGTTCAATGCACCGCTGGCTCTTCTGAGAGGATGTTTGCAAAGTGCCCCTGAAAATGGGGTTGTCTTCTCCTGGCTTGTTCAGCCAGAGCAAGGCAACCCCTGAGAGAGGAGGCGTCATCTCCTCGAGCGTGTTTTCCCACCCTGGGTGTGCCCACAGCCACCGTGGGAGCTGGAGAGCAGAGAGCAGTGCTTGTTCCTCCTGGCAGGAGGAGAAAATCCCTTGATCCCTGCACCCCTCTGAGGTTGGGCTCTCTGTGCCTTAAAATGACCCCTGTTCTCCATGGGATGTCTGGGATGGCCCTCGTGGCCACAGAGCCCAGCCTGGTGCTGGAAGTCCTGCTGTGGTGGGCAAAGAAAAGACTCGTCGTAGTGACGTGTTTTGGTCCTGACTTGTAGTTCAAGGAGGGTCTTGCAACCACGTTGACCCTAGTGGGGTCTGCCAGAGTGGGACACTGAGGCCAAAAATGTTGCTCTTCCGGGTCAGAGTGGCTCTGTTTAGATGATGAAAGGAAAATTTAATTTTTGGGGTTTTAAATACTTGGATGTCTTTGCCTCCTTGTGTTTCCTCTGCATCTCTTCTGTCCATGGGCCTGTGAGTTGTGTTGTGTTGCCATCCCACCCCTTCTTTTCTCTGTAGCATCCTCCTTCCTCCCTACCCTGGTCCAAGCCACTGGCATTTGGGAAGGGGGTGGAAACCCCAGGGAGTTGATACCAGCTAGATTTCCCTGGAAAAAACAAGTTGCAGAGCCTGTTTTGTGGGTGTTGCTTTGTCAGGCTGATGCTGCAGACCCACGCTGGGGGTTTGTGGGCTCCTCAAACCCTCTGCTTATGGGGCTGGGTAGGGGGTTAGGAACGTAAGAGAGGGTGATTGGCACCTATAATTAAATAAAGGAATAAATAATCACCTTCTCTTGTGTAGGGGAGCCACTAGATGGAGCCAGGAGATCAGAAATCCTCTGAGCCATCCCGAATCCTTGCTGTTTCCCCATCAAAGAGCTTTATAGGATGGCTGGCTGTGGCAGGGAGAACGGGATTTAATTGCAAGCCTGGCCTAAACAGCATCCCTTTGGGGTGGGATCCTGGGTGGGGCTGCTCTGGCTGAGCCCACCAGGCCATGTTTGACCCTATTCCAGCAGCAGCTCCAGGAGCTGCTCTCAGCCTGAGGAACAGCTTGGAAAGCAAAGTCCCCCTTGAACTTGCTGCCACTGCTGATTACTGACATCAGTCATTTTCTGTGCCATTGTTCAGGTTGGAAAGGCCCTCTGAGACCATCAAGTCCAACCATTCCCAGCACTGCCAAGGCCACCACTGACCCTTGTCCCCAAGTGCCACATCCCCAGATCTGTTAAATCCCTCCAGGAATGGGCACTCCCCCACTGCCCTGGGCAACTGTGCCAGGGACTGGGAACCCTTTTGGGGAAGAAATATTTCCTATTAGGCTAACCCAATCTGAACCTCCCCTGACACAATTTGGGACAATTTCCTTGCTGAGTCTCAGTTTTGAGACTGTAAATTGCCTTTGAACTCTTCTCCCACACGCCTGACTGTGTCCTTTGGTGAGGAAAAGGCTGTGGATCCTTTCCTTGGCTTGGTCTCCTGTTCCCTCTTTGCAGCCCCAAGAGTTAAAACACCTCCTTTGGTCAGCTGGAGAGGGCTGTGGGGCAGCTGCAGCCCTTGCTGAAGTCAGTCCATGGGTCTAATTCCTTGGTGGAATCGGGATGCTCAGGGTGGTTGGTGTGACCTGTCCCCTCTGGGAGACCACGACCGCCTCTGAACGTCCTCCTGCCACGTGGGGTTGTGTAGGTGCAAGGGAGCCAAAGGCCTGAGAGCCTTTGGGACTCGGTGGTGGCCACTGGCATTGAAATGCTCCCCACGTGGGCAGAGCAGCCCCTGATGTCCTGCTCTTGCCTTGCAGGTGGCGCCTGGGCAGCATCAGGACCTACAACCCGGAGCAGATCATGCTCAGCGCCGCCGTGCGCCGCTCCAGCCGCGACGTCAAGATCATGAAGGAGAAGCTGATCTTCTCAGGTATGGGTGGGGGCCCTGGGCTCCATCCCTCAGCTGCCACCCTGCTGTGGGGGGAGCTGGTTGTGGCTCGGGTGTTGTTTTCCTGCTGCTGGGACAGGGTGACCGGGCTGACCTTGCTGCACCAGACTGGTGGGATATGGTCGTGGCTCATCCGTGGCAGGGATGTTGGAACGAGATGGGCTTTAAGATCCTTTCCAGCATTCCATGATTTTGTGATTCATCCCCAGCTGGTTCAGGTCTGAGCACTGATTTGCTGAGAAATCCCCTTTTAACTTCCCAAGTTATCCCATAGGGCTCTCTTAGACTGTCCCACATCTCCACTCTCCGTTGTCAAAAGCCATAAACCCCATTAAAATAATGGCATAAGTGACCATAAATAGTGGTGATGAGTTTAGGGTAGACCTGGAATTGAATGGCACTAGGGCTTGAGGGGTTCCTGATGTCTTTGTGCTCCTCCTGGAATTTATGTTGGCACACACTGGCATCGTCACCCCCCACCTCTAAGGAAGCTCTGAGAAATGCGTACAAGGAGGGGAATGTTTTGCTTGAAAATGTGAAATTGGGTGCATGAAGCTGGAACACTGTCCTCGGAAGGGATGTGAGCACAATCCCCCAGCCTGAGCTTGGGTGTGGGTGTTCTTCCTTTGTGCTTAGGGCTGGAGATGCCCAGCAGGGATCAGGGTCGAGCAAAGGGGCACAGGCACAGCAAAGAGGCAACTGTGGTGTCAAAGAGTTTATTGTGTGGATGTGCAGCCTCCTTCTGCCCTTCTGGGATGATGGGAGTGAGGTGTAAATCCAGGGAGCCCGGGCAGGGACAGCAGCTGGTCACTGCAGAATGAAACGTCCCCAACGTGGGATACCCAACATCGCAGACATGGAATACCTTTGGAGGTGGAAGGGTCTGTGCCTCTGGAACAGCTGCTCTTGCTAAGGGTGTGTGGGGTGGTGGCTGCAGGTTTGTCCCAGTGAAACCAGTGCCTGGAGGAGCCTGCCCTTTCCCAGAGTGGCCATTTGGGGGGAGATTGGGGTCAGGCACTCTGCACCCTGTCCCCACACGTGCCTTGCTTGTTAGGGGAGGTCCTGTCCGGGGGGTCCAGCTCTGCCCCTGTTGGTGGCAGGGTTGGCAGGGCTGATTTCAGAGCTGTGCCATGTCCCTTTAGGGGGTCCAGCTCTGCCCCTGATGGTGGCAGGACTGATTGCAGAGCTCAGCTGTGCCCCGGGGGCAGATCCTGTGCCAGCCCGGTTGTCACCGTCGGCTCGGGTGGCTCCCTGTGCTGACCCCCTCGGGTGTCCCCGTGCCCCGGGGGGATGCTCCTGGCATGACACCTCCGCTTTCTCTGCCTTCCCCAGAGATCAACAACGGCGTGGAGCCCACGGACGAGCTGTCCTTCTGCTCGGAGAACGGCTTTGCCCAGGAGATGCCGCCGTCGGGGCGCCACGACCCCAAAGCGCGCAGGACGTGAGCGGCCGGGGCGGCCCCGAGGGCAGAGCTCTCCGAGGGCAGTGTTGTCCACGGGCAGAGCTCTCCGAGGGCAGTGTTGTCCAAAGGCAGTGCTCTCCTGCATCCCGAGGATGGGTGGGAGCCCGGGAGCTGCTGCCCCCCCTCCTGAGCCCCAGCACCGACTGTTCCTCCGCCCTGCTTGGGACCTTGGGGGTGGGGGGGGCTTGGGTTTGTAAATATGTAGAAAATCTGATTTTTTTTTTTTGTTTTGAGTGTAAGTTTTCCAGGGCGTGAGTGGAAATAATGGTGGTCATTAAACCCTCAACCTTATGGCTGAAGTTATTTGAATCTTGATGTGAGAGGCTGAGTCCCCCTGGGGGGGTTCTGGGGACATGTTGGACGTGTCTCTGTGTCCTCCCCCTTCCCCTTGGTGCAGCGACTGTGTTAGCTGAACCTTGTGATGTTCTTGTGAAGTGTTAATTTTGTTACAGGGTTTCTCTTTTTGTTCTCCCTCATTTCCCCTTTTCCCGGGCAATGAAATTGTAGCTCTGATGCAACAGGAAGCTGTTTGGAGGAGAGAAGCTTTTCCTGGGAGAGGGAATCATGCTGCTCTTCCCTGCTGGAGTTCAGAGCCAGGGAAGGGGCTGCACTGGCTCAGTCACTTGGGCACCTTCCCCTTGTCCCACCCCTATTCCCCAAAGCCTGGATGCTCCATGGGGAATGGCCTTTTTGAGAAGTCCTGCTGCAGTTTGGAAAGCAAATCCTGAGTGGTGACTGCAGATTGGCCTCTGCTGGCAGCAGGTTTGGTGTTGTTTATGTTTTTTTTCTTATTTCCTCCCCTTTTTCCTTTCTTTGTGTCTTCTCCCTGAGTTGGGCTCTGCTGGGAGCCCAGATGGCTTGTGGAAAGCAGTGCCCTGGGGACCACCACCACTGCTGGGACCTGGCTGAAGTGCCTGCCACTCCAAGTGGCATTTGCAGTCACTCCTTGCCTCCCGTTCCTCGTCACAAGAGGTGGTGCAGTGTGAGCTTCCCCCTCTCTGGGCCAGGGAGGGGCCCCTGGGTGAAGAAGTTGTAAATAGTCTGGGAGGTGAAGCAGCCCCCGAATGTAATTTATTGCTGCAAGGAGACCTTTGCTCTTTGCTTTTAAGGCAGGTTCCTCAAAGCTGCACGTTCGTGTCCTCCAAAGGAGTGATGGTCTTGCAGCGGTTGCTGATGGGCTCGTGAAGGCAGGAGCTCTCCTCAGCGTGTTTCCAATGCAAAAGGCTTTAAACCAAAATCTTAGACCAGAGATTAAATATAAAAAAAAAAAAAAAAGAAAGAAAAAAAAAATTAAGAAAAGAAAAGCTCAGAAACCAAGTAGGTGGCAGCTGGATTTTACCCCCTCCCCAAGGTGGTTGTAGCCCTCTGCCCTGGACCTTCAAGGCCTCATGGAGAGGAGCCTGTTGGTGGGTCCCTCTGCTGTTCCCAGGGAGCTGGAGCCCCAGCTGGGGCTCTCGATGGGTCTTGGCTTGGTCCCCGTGGCCTCTTGGTGTTGGGTTGTTCCCTCCCTTGGTGGATGTTGGTGGGCAGGACACAGTGTGAGAACCCCCCCTGGCAGCGAGTGTCCTGTGGGGTGGGTGGTGGGGTGGGATGCTCTGCCTGGAGGGGATGATGGCACCACCACTGTGCACATGGGGGTGAACCCCTGGGAGCTGGGCCAGGCTGGGCTGTGGAGCACAGAGAGGAAGCTGGTCACCTTGCAGAGGAGAAGGTGGCCTGGGGGATGCTGATGAGCATCAGGTCCCACAGCCAAGGCAGAAGCAGCCCCAGCAGGTTGTCCTTGCTTGGGCGGCTCTGGACTGCTCTGTCCCGTCTCTGAAAGCTGAAGTTTTAGTGTGTGAGAATTGAGGGCAGAGGTGGCCAACTTTTCTAGGTGAGAGAAAAATGCTGGTAACTTTGAAAATGTGAATTTTGATGCTCTAATAAGCGTGGCCTAAAATTAGGGCTGAATTCCTTTGCATCTCCCCTGGGGTTTATGAATGTCGGTGGAAGGAGCGCCTGGTCTGTGCCCCCTCCTCCTCCTTCCTTCCTCCCCTGTGGTGCTCTCAGTCGCTGACGTGCAGTGCGTTCCGGCCTTCGGGGGCATTCGAAGGTGTTTTGAGAGCCGAGTCGCTTCTCCCTTTGATGTGGTGCTGTCGTGAGACATTCCTGCTGGGTTGTCATTGCCAAGTGAGAGATGTTGTGAAACCTCAGCATCTGTTGATAATCACCTGCATGTTCCGTTTTGATCCTTGGAGGTGACTTTATTGAAAGGTGAAGTGCTTAAAAGCTTGGAAGTGTTAAAAGCAATCCAACAATTGTTTCCACAATTAACTTTTTTCTTTCTTTCTTTTGTTTTTTTTTTTACAAGCCCCAAACTTCCCGTGTAATGCACTGACTGTTACTGTTATCGTCCCAAATATTTGCTGCCCTTTTTTTTTATAAAAAAGAAAAAGGATGATACTTTTTTGATGAAAATAGAGCTCTAGACCAAGATAAACTCTGCAATGCTCTGTGAAATAAACTGTCAGTATTCCCCTGCCAGTCTGATGTGGTTTTGTGTTCTGGCATCACCTGCAAAGCGGTGTTGCCTTGATCCTCCTGTTCTTCATGAGGGGTCTGAAGGTCTGACCAGAAGGAGGTTTGGTGTCCTGTCCTTCTTGAGTTCCTGGGTGTGGTTGTGCTGCCTCTCCTCTCGGTGACACCAAGCTGTGTGGTTAATGTGGCTGAAGGAGGGGATGCCATCCACAGGGGACCTGGACAAGCTCAACGAGTGTGGCCATGGAAACCTCAGGAGTGCAAGGTCTCACCTCTGGGTCAGTTCGTTCCCTGTTATCCATCAGGGCTTGGGATGAAGGGATGGAGAGCAGCCCTGAGGAGGACTTGGAGGTGCTGGGGGATGAGAGGCTGGATGTGATTGATCCGTGTGTGTTGATAGCCCAGAACTTCCTGTGCCCTGGGCTGGTCCCACAGCGTGGGCAGCAGGACAGGGGGGGATTGTGCCCCTCTGCCCCTCAGGGGACACCCCCCTGCAGAGCTGCTCCAGCCCTGGGAACAACAGCACAAGGACCTGGAGCTGCTGGAGAGTCCAGAGATGCTGCAGGGCTGGAGCCCCTCTGCTCTGGGGCCAGGCTGGGACAGCTGGGGGGGCACCTGGAGAGGAGAAGGGTCTGGAGAGACCTGAGAGCCCCTTGCAGAGGCTGGAGGGGCTCCAGGAGAGCTGGAGAGGGACTGGGGACAAGGGCTGGAGGGACAGGACACAGGGAATGGCTTCACACGGACAAAGCCCAGGGTTTGATGGGATGTTGGGAAGGAATTGCTGGCTGGGAGGGTGGGCAGAGAAGCTGTGGCTGCCCCTGGATCCCTGGAAGTGTCCAAGGCCAGGTTGGATGGGGCTTGGAGCACCCTGGGCTGGTGGAAAGTGTCCCTGCCCATGGCAGGGGGTGGAAGTGGATGAGTTTTAAGGTCCCTTCCAGTCCAAGCTCTGCCGTGGTGCTCTGGCTCTGGTTGTGTCACAGACACAAGTGAGGAGGAGCTGACTGCGCAGTCCCAAGGCTGGAGCTGTATCTGTAGGATAATTTCTCGGGGTTCTTGGCCCCAGGAGGATGATGATGCATCCAGGGAAGTGATTAGGCAGCAGCTTAAACCAAACAAATGGAAAGCAATTTATTTTTAACACACACACTATGCAAGTCCTTGCCCCAAGGGTGCCCTGGAGGCCAAAACCCTTAAACAAGTTTTAAGAGGAATAAATGGCTCATCGGTGTGTGAGCACTAATTAAACAAGGGGTCTGGATGCAAGCCCCAGCCTGGGAAGTCCTCAGCAGTCCTTTGCTCAGTGTGTGTGTAAAGGGAAAGGCTTGCCTGGTGCTTGCTGTGTCTTTTGAGTTTCCCCCCACCAGGATCCTCTCCCTGCTGCGGGCAGAGGGTGCTTTGGGTGAGGAGGGGATCAGAGTTGGCTGTTCTTTGTTCAGGAGGGGTTTTCTCCTGCCCCCCCAGTGCTGCCTGGAACTGATGGTTAAAAGGGATTAAACACAGCACTGTCTCCCTGGCTGGTGAGGGGTAGTCAGTCCTGTGGCATGAATTTAACTGGCTTTGGGGATATAACTGAGTGTTCCACGGAAAAACTGCCCTGGGGGGAGGGATAGAGCTCCTTGATAGCCAGAGTACTGAATAATCCCTGACTGGAGGCTGTCCTTGCTGTCCCCTAGGGAAAAGTAGGGAGAAGGAGAAAGGGGAGAAATGAGAGTCATGTCTCGTTTGTGTGTCTGTTACTCAAATGAAAGAGCTGAGGGCTGGTTGCTGGCTCAAAGCCCAAGGGACCTGGGGCAGCCAACACTGGACTATTTAACTCTTTATTTTGTGGGTTTTTTTGGTTTTTTCCTCTCTAAAACTGCCCTTGTAAATAGGGGCTTAGTGGTTCGGCTGGGGTAGTTCTTGTGGTGGTGTCTGGGAACCTTTCCAGTCCTTTAAATTTGCCAGACCTGGCGTCTGGAAAGTGATGCTGATGTGGCCATGCCCCGGGCTTACAGAGCTAAGAGGGATCTCCACAGCCTTAATGTGCTGGGTTGTCTGGGAGGTTTCAAGCCCAGTCTCAGCAGGAGCAGTCCAGCCCTGGTGGGAACAGCAGCAGCACGAGGCTGAAGGCTGGTGCCTCTTCTCCTGGACTCTGACTGCAACACCCTCTTCTTGGCTGAAGCTCCAGAGTAACTGTCAAGTTCAATGTGAGTATTGACCATATGTGAAATAGGAAACCGAGCTGGATTTTTTTTCTCCCCTCCTAATATTCTCCCTCTCTTCCTTCTGGGCCCTGTGTCTGTTCTAGTTACGCCTCCGCCCTTACTCACTGCCTTGGCTCTCCTGCTTTGGCCTCTTCTCCTGCAGGTTGTGATGGTCCTTCCTGTCTGCTAAATGGCTGAGGAGGAAAGGAGGGTGTCCTGGCTCTCTCCATAAGAATGTGAACCCATGGATGGTGGTGCCAGGAGTACAGACATAGCTGCCCTGGACAGGACACACTCCTCCTCCTGGGCATGTGGGTGGGAGATGCAGATCACAGCATAGGCAAGTCCTGGTGACCATCTCTCTTCAGATGTCTCACCGTGGCCTCTGTTATCTGGTTTCTCTAAGATTTTTCCAGCTTTTCACCTTGTCCATTCCATTCTACTTTCCTTATTTCCTAGCTCAGCTGCATCCCTTCTCCTTCCTATTCCTTCCTCCTCCTGACATCCTCCTTTGCTCCTTCAGGAAGCACTGAGAGGTAAAAGGCATTACAGGGGCAGTGGAAAGAGCTGTCCAGCCCTGGCACAGCTGCCCAGGGCAGGGGTGGAGTCCCAGTCCCAGTCGGGACTTAAAAGCCATGTAGATGTAGCACCTGGGGACATACGTGGGCTTAGTGGTGGCCTTGGCAGTGCTGGGGATCATTTGGACTCCTCGATCTTAGCGGGCTTTTCCCTTTGTCCCGATGACCTTCTCCTGGTCATCTCCAGCTCCATCCAGCCCTGGGCAGTGCAGCCTGGAAGGGACAACTCCACCAGGGTGGGAAATCCTGGGAGCAAACCACACAGCCCTCAGAGCCCTCGGTGCTGGGTGGGGAAGCCTCGGTGCCTTCCAGGTCACCGGGGATTCATATGCAAATACTGGGAGCGAGCGGGATGTGCCAGCCTGTGCCCTGCCTGCCGGCGATGGGAGCGGGGCAGGAAGGCTCCATCCATGCATTAATATTGCTCGTTTGTCTGGGGTAGAATAATACAAGTTGCCCAAAGCGATGGTGGGCAGGGGAGGGAAGGCCGGGCTGTGCCACCTTAGGGGGGTTGACGATCCCCAGGGTGGCTTTGATCCCTGCCAGGAGCATCGGACATCATCCACCCGACAACCGGTTAGAGGGGAAACTGCGGAAAACCCCACGGGGCAAAGCTCCCCTTCTGTCCTCATCATCCTCGGGGCCATAATTACCTAATTATCACCCGTTAACGAGGGGGAGTGCGACTCCTTCCCGACTCCGCGAGCCTTTCCGTTCTTCCTTTCAGCCGCATTTTATTTATCGGCTTCGGTGGTGTTTCCAGCAAGGCGAGACCTCCGAAATGACTCGCCCCCCACCCCTCCTGAACCTCTGCTTGCTCTCCAGATGGCTCGGCCGTGCTGAGCTGCGCTGGCTCCGTGTGTGCCGGCGCTGCGCTGTCCCCCTGGCCCGGCTCCTCCCGGGCTGGCCCCGACAGCTGCGTGGCTCATGCCCTGTAGCTCCCTGGCATGTCATTCAGCAGGAACAAAAGCGGATTTCTGCCCCCACCTCCCCGCCGGGGAGGATAAAGGCGACGCTTTTGTGCCTGCCCGAGCGCTTGTGCAGAAGGGCCGAGCTTTGCGGAGCTCCAGCTGGATGGGAGCTCTTCCCGAGCGGAGTTCGGTCCGTGCCCGGTCCCACCTGGACACCGCAGCTTGGGAATCAGGTAACGCCGGCCTTCTTAACCCTGGGCTTCTCTTGGTTTGCCACAGACACGAAAAAAACCCAAAGCAGCGTCTGCTGCTGTGTGGGAATTGGGTGGAGAGGGTGAGCCGGGCAGGGTAGTGGGGCAAACACACTCCTCTTTGGAGTTGGCATCGTCTGCCCCGTGGCATGATATGGGATGGGGAAGGGCGTTTGCATTAGTTGCGGGGGCAGAGTGGTGTCCCTCTGTAAGGAGGTCAGCCTGAGCTGGCTCTTCCCAACACTGAGCTGTGCATGACCCCGAGGGCTTGGAAATGGGTGTGGATCCCGGAGAAAAGCGGGAATACAGGTACGTGGGTGTGGATCAGGGAGAAAAGCGGGAATACAGCTCCATGTGTGTTCCTCGGCTGGAGCAGAGCGGGGAACGTGCCGTGCGCTTTGCAAAGGCATCGCCTTTGTTGGAACTTCTCTGCATCGCTTTGAACTGAGTGATTGCTGTTCCCTTCTGTACAGCCCTGAGCACTCCTCGGGGTGTTCGGAGCCCTCACCCGCTGCCGGGGGGTTCTGCGATGTTTGGGTAAGGCTTGTCGTGCTGCTTCCCTGCTCCCTGCAGCTCCCTGGGGGCGCGGGCAAAGGTGTTCTTCCCCTGCGGGGGGATTCTGTGGGCACAGAGGGTACAGCGGCGGGTGGTGGGGTGCAGATCCTCAGGACGAGGTGTGGTTGTCCCAAACACCTGGTGCAGGTGCAGCCAGGAGGTGTCCTCTGGAGCACAAGGGGATCTGAGCGCCTTTGGGGTCTGTGGTCACACGGGGCTGTCCAGGGATGCAGGTGTAGGAACAGATGAAGGACTAAGGCTAAGACAGGGTTTGACTCATGAGAAATTCAAGGTGATCCCCCAGCAGGGAGTGTGTGGGCACCACAAAGCCATTGGTCTCGTAACTTGTCACCCAGTGGGGACTTTTGCTCCTGCCAGAGGCTTGTGGTGATGTGCTTCAGAGCTTGACTTAGGGGGGCCCTAAAGAGCAGAGCCTGAGCCACCCGCAAACGGGCTTTTTGCTGTTACAGAGCCTCAGAAAAGCAATTTAAAACATGCATGGCTGAAATCAGGAGCTCCACTGTGGCTCAGGGCTGGGTCCTGCTGCTTGTGCCATCAGGGAGAGCTGTGAACTGTTAGAGCTTGACTGAGAGAAGTCTGCTGGGCTCCACTGCTTCAGGAAATCCTTTAGGAAATCCCAAAATCATCTGGAGACCACATCTAACAGAAAGGGGAGATGCTGTATCTGCCACCCTTTGTTTTGGGCAGGTCATGTCACAACAACCTTTGGCAAATCTCAGCCTCACAGCCTTACCTCTGAGTTCTGAGGAAACAGGGGGAGGTCCCAAAAGTCAAAATACTGCATTGCTCTCAGGTGGGCTGTGCTGTGGAGCACTTGAGAGGATGGGGAAATCAGTTCATGAGGGCTGAGAGGCATCAGAAAGAAAGGAAAGGGTGTTGAGGTGGTAGCACAGCACAGGTTGGGCAAGGCAACACCTTCAGAAAGAACATCTCCTAAAAGCAGCACTTTGCCTACGAAGATGGGGCTGGACTGGGAATATCCCAGTGCCCACGGCTGGGCTGTGGTTGGGAGGAGAGGTGTTGATTGCTCTGTGTGGAGGAGGGTGTGACTGTATTTTGGCTGGGTTCTGCACTTCCTCACGACACCGAGGAAGATGATGGTGACCACTGGGGGCCGGTGTTTGAGTGGCGTGCTGACCTCTGGTCTCCTGCCCTGCTCCCCAAGCAGGATGCATCGAGCCATGAAAGAGGAATCCAGTTTGAGGCCCAGCAGCCTGCAGAACGTGCCCCAGGAGCCGGGCAAAGACAAGCTGCCCATGAAGCTGTGCAGCGGCTCCTGCCACGCCGAGCAGATCCTGCAGACCCTCAACTCCTACCGGCACAGCGGCACCTTCACGGACGTGGTGCTGCTGATCGATGGGCAGGAGTTCCCCTGCCACCGGGCCACCCTGTCAGCCAACAGCACCTATTTCAGGGCCATGTTCGGTGGTAGCCTCAAGGAAGGCCACCAGGACATCATCAACATCCAGAAGATCTCCGCTTCCACCATGTCCCTCCTTCTGGATTACATGTACGGCGGGAACATCGTCATTCAGGAGGACAACGTCGAAAGCATCTTGGAGCTGTCCGACCTGCTGCAGATCTCCAAGCTCAGAGACGCCTGTGTCACCTTCCTCGAGGGCCAGCTGCACCCCTGCAACTGCTTGGGCATCATGAAGTTCGCCGACTCCTTCTCCATCGCGTCCCTGACGGAGAAGAGCAGGCGGTTCATGCTGGAGTGCTTTGTGGAGGTGTCGTGCCACGAGGAGTTCCTGGAGATGGGCGTGCAGGAGCTGGTGGGGTACCTGCGTGACGAGCAGCTGGTGGTGCCCCGGGAGGAGGTGGTGTTCGAGGCGGTGATGCGCTGGGTGCGGCACGACGTGCCGGCCCGCAAGGGAGCCCTGCGGGACCTGCTGGAGCACGTGCGCCTGCCCCTGCTCAGCCCCACCTACTTCCTGGAGAAGGTGGAGATGGACGGGCTCCTCCAGGACTCCAAGGAGTGCATCCCCCTCCTGCACGAGGCGCGCAGGTGCTACATCCTGGGGCACGAGGTCAGCTCCCTGCGCTCCCGGCCCAGGAGGTAAAGCACAGCCCCCCCTTCCCTGCCCGACACTGAGCTGGTGGAGCCTTTATTTCATAGTTCTTGTGTTTTGTGGCTCTTCGGCTGCGTTTTTCTTTCCTTTTTTATTTTCCCCTTTCCTTTTTTTCCCCCCCTTTCCTTATTTTTCCCCCTTTCCTTATTTTTCCCTCTTTCCTTATTTTTTCCCCCTTTCCTTATTTCTTTCCCCCTTTCCTTATTTCTTTCCTCCTTTCCTTGTTTCTTTCCCCCTTTCCTTGTTTCTTTCCCCCTTTCCTTGTTTCTTTCCCCCTTTCCTTGTTTCTTTCCCCCTTTCCTTGTTTCTTTCCCCCTTTCCTTGTTTCTTTCCCCCTTTCCTTATTTCTTTCCCCCTTTCCTTTGTTTTTTTCCTCCCCTTTTTTTCCATTCCCCCACCCCCTTTTTTTTCCCTACCACCCCTCCAACCCCATGGGCTCACTTTCATCCTTCCTGTTCCTGAAAAGAAGGAATTGGAGTCGCTTGCCTAGCTTAGAGGATTCCTGGGAAATCTATTGCATGTGATGCTTTCTGTTTCTCCCACTGTGCTCTCATCACAGCAGGCATGCAATGACTCTGTCCAGGGAGGTGTCCAGACTGTGGCCAGGAAGAGATACTTGAGCTCTTTATTTCTCTCTGCTTCCCCCAAAGGGAAGGGCACTGGGTTGAGACCTGTTTTCTATCCTCAGCTCTGCCACTGCTGCTGTTTCACCTCTTTTGAGCTCTCCCTCACCTTCTCCAGACTGACAGGAAGCCTTGGACCTATCAGTCCTGCTAGCCATCAGCATGTTCCTTACTCAAAGGCGTTGCTGCAGGGTCAGGAATTAATATCCAGGGGGGAAAAGCAGTTACTGCCCAGGCAGCCACACAGGCACCCCCAAATTATTATATTTATTCTCTTTTTTTCTTTCCACTGATTTATTGACAAACAGCAAGAAGGTGAAGCGATGCTGGCCCATGGACCTTTGGTCTTTAGTGAATTGTCTCAGCCTGCACAAAGCCTGGCAGAGCTGAGGACTGGACCAAGCCTTTCGGATCCTCTTTCATCCTCCTCCTTCCTCTGCCCTCCCCTCTTGCAGAGAGGTTCTTTTCTCACCAGCTCCTAGTTGGCAGGACCTCCCTGCTCTGCCGTCTGTCGGGTCTGCTCGCTGCAATTAGGGCTGGGGAGGGAGGGGAGGGTGATCTCCTGGAAGCCCTTCTCTCTGCAGGCAGAAAGCCTGTCCCAGGCAGCCTGCCAGGAGTGGCTTTCCACACTCCTGAAGGATCCTGGCCTGGGTTTGCTGGCAGGGGGAGTGGCAGGAGGCAAGGTCACTATAGACTTTTAAAGGTCATTCCCATTTCCTTCCCCTGTGCGCTCCGGACCTGTTCCCACCCGAGCTGAGGGTGCCAACAGGGGGGAAGGGATTTGCCCAGAACATCAGCAGCAGCTGCAGGAGAGGGCCTTGCCCTGCCTCCAGGACTGTGCTGCAGCTGCCCTAAATAGGATGGGGGATGATGGAAGGGAGGAGGCTGACCCCAGGCTTACCCGTGTCCTTCATGGTGCAGGTTCATGGAGCTGGCAGAAGTCATCGTTGTCATCGGGGGCTGTGATAAGAAAGGCCTCCTGAAGCTGCCCTTCACGGAGCTGTACCACCCCAAGAGCAGGCAGTGGACAGCCCTCTCCAGCCTGCCTGGCTACACCAAGTCAGAGTTTGCTGCCTGCACACTGAAGAACGACGTGTACGTTTCAGGTGAGACACCCACGTGGTCCCCTCCTGGGGACAAGGAGCAGCGCTAAGTCCACTTGGGCAGATGCTCCTTAGTTCTGCTCAGCAGGACTCCTTCACATCCATCCCAGCTTTGGAGCAAAATCATCTCTTGGCAAAGGTTATTCCCTGGTGGTTTGGATGGTTCTGCCCCAAGGAATAATTCCACCTTTGAGGGGGAGGACGGCAGTGTTTAAAAACTAGTCCCTTCTGCTGGGCATCTGTCGAAGGTGATCAGCTGTGGAATGAGCGGCTTTTGGTGGGTGCTGTCTGGAAGGGTTTCCTAAAGCATCAGAGTCCCTTCCTGTCCATGAGTTGAAATACACTGAGTGTCAGATGAGGTCTGGGAGGTGAGGGGTGTGTGGGATGGAGCAGCGTTGGATTCCAGGCAGTGCCTCCCTCGGGAAGCAGAGTTTGCATGGCCATAACCCCATAAGCCTGTTCTGCCTTGCCTGGAGGAGCTGGGCAACCCTGTGCTGTAGTGAGGCTGTCTGTGGGGTCACCCCAGCCCTCCCCACCCCTCTCTTTTCCAGGAGGACACATCAGCAGCAGTGATGTTTGGGTGCTGAGCTCCCAGCTGAACGTCTGGATCAAGGTGGCTTGTCTGCAGAAAGGCCGATGGAGGCACAAGATGGCAACGCTCCAGGGCAAGGTGAGCCATGGCCTGGGTTTTGGAGCAGGTCCCCCACTTCTGCTGCTGCCCCGCACAGGGAGAATCTGTCAGTGTTTGTATTCAGGGTCATCATGTGGGGGAGGTCCCTGGCACGGGTTGGGCAGAGAAGCTGTGGCTGCCCCATCCCTGGGGGTGTCCAAGGACAGGTTGGAGCTACCTGGGATAGTGGGAGGTGTCCCTGCTCATGGCAGGGAGTGGCACTGAGTGGGCTTTAAGGTCCCTTCCAACCCAAATCATTCAGTGACTCTCGTAGAGACAGTTCTGATGGGAGAACAGCTGGGACATAACCAAGACATCATTGGGTGTGTGGGAGTAGCCAAATGAGTTGTGTCCCTGAGACCCACCACGGGATGGTGGAGCCCTCTGCAGACAGCTGGGTCGCCTGTGGGTGAAGGCTCTACAGCGTGGGGCGTTTCAGAGAACCCTGGGGTGGTTTGGATTTGGAGTGACCTTGAAAGGTGTCACTGTGGCTCGTGGGCTGTGGCAGCGTGGGCAGCAGTCTCTGACCGCCTTGCTGTGCTCCTCCCGTGGCAGATCTATGCTGTGGGAGGCTTTGATGGCTTCGACCGCCTCTCCAGCGTGGAGTGCTACGACACCTTCTCCAACAGCTGGAGCCCCGTGGCCCCCCTGCCCCAAGCTGTCAGCTCAGCTGCCGTGGTCTCCTGCCTCCACAGGCTCTACGTGCTGGGAGGGGCTGTGGATGACACCTCCAACACTGACAAGGTACTGCTGGGGCAGCAGGAACCTCAGAAACAGCAGTTGGCAGGGAATGTGGTGGGAAATGGGGTTGCCCTTGAGCTACAAGGGGGCCTTTCTTTGTGGGGGACTAGAGAAAGCTCTGTTATGATGAGAAGCTGTGCATTTAGAGAGAAGCCAGTGAGACTGAAGGACAGAGAGGGAGGGTCTCAGAGCATGGCAGTACATTAGACATGCTTTCTGTAGAGCCTGGCCAGCCCTGGGACATCACTGGGACAAACCTTCCATACTCTGGGGCTTCACATCAGCAGCAACATGCTCATCATGTCTGGATGAGCACCTGCAAGGCAGAGATGATGCGTCTGGTCTCCTGAGCTGCAGGAAGAGCTGTCAGAGCTTCTTCACTCCATCTCCCAGTGCTGTTGGGGTCAAGCACAGCCACCCTGGGACACTTCAGTGCACGGAAGAGTGCTGGAACCCCTCATGGCTTTGCTCACTGCTGCGGGTGTTGGAGCTCCCACCCGTGTTTCTGTCCCCATGCACTCTCATTTCTAGTGAGGAGCAGCTTCCCCCAGGCAGGGAGATGTGGTGAGATCATGTTCCCATAGCTGTGTTTCTCCTCCCAGGTCCAATGTTATGACCCAGAGGACGACAAGTGGACGCTCTTGTCTCCCACCCCTTTTTACCAGAGGTGCATCAGTGCTGTCTGCTTGGACAACATCATTTACGTTGTAGGTGGGCTCCTCAGCAAAATCTTCAGCTACGACCCAAGGGAAGACAGCTGGCAGGAAGTGGCCACCCTCCCTGGGCCTCTGGTAAGGAAGAGCTTTAGGAAAGAAGCTCTGAGTTTCCTCTCCCATCACAGCCATCTGTGCTCTGCTGAGATGGAAGGCCAGGAGAACACACCGTGGGCTTGGCTCTGAGCATGTGGACATGGCCTGTGCAGAGCAAATCAGCACATGTCCTCACCATCAGTGTCCATGGAGGATGTTCTCCTCTTGGAGGGTGTCTCCCCCACAGCAAACCCAAAGTTTTTTGGGAAGCTGGGTCTGCTCCAGTTGTTTGTGCTGGAGGAGTGGAACTCTAGGGTGGAATTGGTGGTGAGGAGCTGTTCTCCTCATTGGGTATTTCAGTGGGAGGGTTATACCGGTCTGCCTTGGTGGTGGTTGGGTGTCTTGGTTGAGTGCCATCACAGGCCTGCCCTCCCAGCCGTGCTGCAGTGTGAGCTGTGGCACAGGGAAGGGGAAGGATGGCACACAGCTTGCCACGCTCTGAATTAGAATGCCCACGAAAACACCCTTGTCTGTGGCATCCCAGGGAGCCACAGTCCGGCCCCTGTGCCCGGGGTGGGACTGCCAGAAACAGCAGCAGTGCCACCACCAGCGTGATTTCCAGTGCCTGAACTCTTCCTGACCCCGTGGGATTGCAGCCCCTCTAAAGTAAAATAAAAAGAAATATATATGTATATATAAAAGCTCACATGAGAGCTCATCCAAGAGCCACTTTAGGGCAGCACGGGCCCTTCAGGCTCACAAACTCACACACACACTTCATGCAGTGGATCAATCAAAAAGCCTTTATTATCATACCAAACCTTGTATTTATAATTTGTGCTTTTCAGTTACATCAAATGATTGGATAGCTTAGAACTGTCTATTCTCAGGCCACCTAGAGCCCGCAGTCCATTGGTCTTAATGTCAATTAACTCCTCCTGAAAGCCCATCCCATGACGGCTCTCTAAAGGAATTTTGGGAGTACCAGCAGATGTTCTTCTTATAGATAAGTCCCACTCCAAAGCTGAGAACTGCTCTCCTGAAATACGTGAACACAGGCCTATGTTTCCTGGGAACTGTACAATGAATTGTTCATAGAATCTTCACAGAATATCCAATTTTCTGCATCCTACCACCCCTCTCAAGAGCCAGACACCCCCTGCCCTCCCCTCTACCGGGCAGGGCGGCGACTCAGCTGCCTGCAGCCCTTCCCCTTCAGCTCCTGGGCTTCCCTTCTGCCTTGCAGGAGAGCTGTGGCCTGACGGTGTGTGGAGGGAAGATCTACATCCTGGGTGGCCGGGACGAGACCGGGGAGGGCACGGACAAGGCGTTCACCTTCGAGCCGGCGACGGGGCGGGTGGAGCGGCAGCCGCCCCTGCAGCGCTGCACCAGCTACCACGGCTGTGTCACCATCCTGCAGCACAGGGGCAGGTGACCACGGGCTCCCCCTGCTCCCAGAGCCTCCCAGGAGCCCCCCGGGGTGGGCACAGCCCTCGCCCTGGCAGTGCCTGCCACTGGAGAGCCGGTGCTCTGCAGCCCCTGGGCAGCCTGGGGTGGTTTTCTCCATCCTCGTGCTGGTGCCGATGGATTTGATGCTGATCCCGGTGAGAGGAGGAGAGAATCCTGGGCTGTGTGAAGCTGCATCGCAGACTTGGCCACTGCAGCCCCTGGGGCTGCTGGATTTCACCTCTACTTAGGTTTTCCTGGTTGTAGATAAAAGTCTTCTGCTGTGTTTGCAACGGAGGTTTGCTGTCCTGAGAGGGCGTGTGTCTGCTGCTTCCTGACCCCCAGAGCTGTTGATGTTCCAGGATCCAATCCTTTAGCTAAAAGCTGTCAGGTGCTTGTGCATTTATCCAAACCACAATGGTCATGAACATCCATGAGCTGTTAGCCTGAGTTGGGACTTCAAGGTTGACCATCCCAAGGAAACTGCTCCCCTGAATCCCAAGGGGCTGGCTCACTAGTTCCAGCTGTGGCTCAGTAGTTCCAGCTCTGACTCTGCACGGGCTGCAGGAGGGTCTGTGGCCCCCACAGGGCTCTCTTCATGCAGGTTTTGTGGCTGGACTGCTGTGTCTCTGTCACTGAGTGGACAAGTGAATCCTGCAGCCAAGAGTTCCTTCTTCAGGGAGCAGAAGTGGGGGAATTAAGCATGAAGACCTGAAGCTTGGCAGCCACAGAACCACGTTTGTCTCATTTTGGCTCTGGAATATGTAGCAAATATTAAAAATAACAACTCAGTTTTTAACAGGTAGGAGTCCCTGGGAGGCTGAATATGCAGCTCACGTGGAGGGTGTTTGATTACACAGACTGGCTCAGCTCTAGAAATGACCCTCAGCACGTTTGATTTGGTAGAATAACCATAGATTTTTTGGTGTTGGTGTCTTTTAGTCCATGCCTGGACCTGGTAGTTTCTGGTGGCTCCATGTAAATGCTCGTGTTGTTCAATTAGGGACTTAATTGCTGCCAAAAATGTGGAGTGGGGTCTCTGGGTGCCCCCTGCCCAGCATGCTGCTGTGCCCACTGGTGCAGCCATCCCCCTCTTATTGTCCTGCTCCCCCTGCAACCGTGGCCTTGAGTGCCACAGCCATGGCATGGGGATCCTCCACTTTCCCCTTACAATGCTTTACAACCCTTTCCAGGACATTTTTTTCCCCCCTAATATCTAATCTAAATCTCCCCTGGTGCAACTTGAGGCCGTTTCCTCCTGGAGGAAGATTTCCTCACAGGAGATTCCACGCTGGTGCAGGTTGTTCCCACGAGGAGGGAAAAGGAAGTTTTTGCTGGTAAAAGACAATTTTATTTGCAATGAAATTGCATCCACGTTTGGGTCTTTAATGGGAATGGAGCTTGTCTTGCTTGGCTGGGGGTGCTTCTTTGTGCTCTTGAGCACAGTGATATATTTGGTCACAGCAATACCCCTGAAAGTAAAAAGGAGGAGTTTTCCAGCTGCATTTCCAACTTCTCTCTCCCCAGTCTTCCCTGATTTTCCTAATGCCTCCTGGGAGTGTCCTGCTGCACTTCACACCTTTCTCTTGAGGGAGTGAGCACACTCCAGAGGGTGGAAGGTATCCCTGCCAGTTTTCCATGTGCTTTTGCCACGTGTGGTGGTGCCAGTGGTGGCACAGACACCGAAGCCTTTGCCTCGCTCTTGGACCTGCTCTTCATCCTACCCCTGAACTGTGCCTGTGTCTTGTAGGGGCTGGGGACGTGCAGGGGAGGGTTAGAGAAGGAAATTAACTTGTTTTTGTTTAGAAATAAATATTTACCTCGACTCCCACCTGCTTTTGCTGCAGGGGTTTCCTTTGTGCACGTGGCATTCCAAACCCATACTGTTTCTATGCAATATATTGTGTATAAACATCAGAGGAGCTTTGGGAAACAGCCTCCTTGAGGTGTCCCAGCCTTTGTCTGGGGTACCTGAATTCTCAGTGTGAGCAAGTGGGAAGTTCAAGGTATTGCTGGTTGTCTGCAGGGAGTGACACCTTTGACTCTTGTATGGAATCGTGGCCAAGTCAGTGTAGAGAAGGTGCTTGGATAATTCAAACTGCCAAGGATGGGGAGAATTTGACTGTGTGTTTTGGCATGATGGGGAAGAGAAACTGAAACCTGTTTGCCTTGGCTGTTTCTTGCTCTGCCCTGGTGTGGCAGAAGGACACAGAGCATGAAACTGCCCATTACCATGATCTGCAGGTCCTGAGAGGGCTTTTCTCCTGGCTGGGTTTGCAGCCGTGCCCAGATTTGCTGTGGGAGCTCTGTGTGGCAAAAGGTGTTGTAGAAGAAGGTAGTGATCATCTGCAAAGCATGTGCAGTAGTTTCACCTTGATGTATGTAAGCTTTGAGAAACAAAATAAATGACTTTTTTTTTCTTTGCACTCCAAACCAGTGATTGTCCGTCGCTTCCAAGTGGTGCAAATGCATCCCTCTGGTTTTCCTGCTGCCTGTCTCAGCAGCTGGGTTATTATTTGGGGCATGTTTGCATTCTGGATGGGAGCCAGAGGGAAGAAAAAGCTTGTTGTGGACAAATCACATGGATGGTGTAGACAGCAAGGTCTTCAGGGCCTGATAACATTTGTCCATGACACAAACCACAAGAATTATAAATACCCAGGAGGACAGGGCTGCTGTGAAAGCAAGCCGAGCTGCTTGTGGCAAACGAGGGGAAAATGGCCTTTCTATCCTTTTTCATGGAAGATTTCACCCCTCAGAAAGTCCATGGTACTCCTCAAAGGTGGGAACTGCAGCCTCCTCCACAGTCAAGGAAAGGGGACCCCTCTAAAGAGGGAATCCCAGAATGGATTGGGTTGGAAGGGACCTGAAAGCTCACCCAGTGCCACCCCCTGCCATGGGCAGGGACACCTCCCACCAGCCCAGGTTTCTCCAGCTTGGCTTTGGACACTTCCAGGGATCCAGGGGCAGCCACAGCTTCTCTGCCCACCCTGTGCCAGGGCCTGCCCACCCTCCCAGCCAGCAATTCCTTCCCAATATCCCATCTATTCCTCCCCTCTGGCAGTGGGAATTCATTCCCTGTATCCTGGCACTTTCCGTCCATGGAAACATCGGTGTGCTCCATCCCCTGGAGATGTGGGAGCTGCCTTTGCCTTGAGCTGTCCAGCTGGCAGGAGATGATATCGTGGGGGACAGGAGGGCAGGGAGGCAAGTCCCAGCTGAAAGGATGAGCTGGAGCTGATTAATTCAGATTAAGGTTCGTAGCAGCCAGCTGGGAACTGGTGGGCTGAGATAAAAGCAGTTTCACTGCCTGTCCCTTTAGGTTTAAATATTCCCAGAAGAAGGAAGGGGAGGAGGGAACTGTGTCAGATTTATTGCCAGGTTGATGTAGGTAAGATTTATTTCTTATTACATTCAAATAATGTAAATGGCTTCAAATTCCCCTTTGTGTGGGAACAGGCTGTGCTCCTTTCAGGGCTCCTGTGGGACAGACAGGAGGCACTGGAAGCACAGGAGACACACGAAGCCCCAGCTCTGCAAAGCTCTTGGGTGCCCTGATGTGTTTCTCCAGTCCAGTCTGCCCACCTGACTTGAAATACCCTCTCGAGGTACCAGTGGTTCTGCAGTTGGGAAGGACACCTCTTCACCCTCTGGGGACACTTTGCTCTCCCTTCTCTGAATGCAGAAGTGCGAATGATCCCTTCTTTGGATCTTATTTAGAGGTACACCTTTGGAGTCAAATGTAACAAAAAACTTTTGCTCTTATTGTTTATGACAATTTTAAAAAATGGTGTATATTTTTGCTAAGAATTTCTTAAATATCTTCTGAGTTTTTCAAATGTCACGGTGATTTTTGTCCCCACCAATGGCTGAACTCAGTTTAGGTGCCTTAGAGAATCATTTAGGTTGGAAAAGCCCTCTGAGTCCATCTGCTCCCCAGCACTGCCAAGGCCACCCCTGCCCCCAGTGCCACATCCACATGGATCTCAAACCCCTCCAGGGATGGGGACTGCCCCCCTGCCCTGGGCAGCTGTGCCAGGGCTGGACAGCCCTTTCCCTTGTGCCTGTAACACCTTGAACCTCTCAGGGCTCCCTTTTCAGAGGGCTTTGCTCAACTTTCCTGCCTCAAGGAGGGTGTGATCCCTCCAAGGCAGGGGAATTCTCTCCCTCCCACAGCCCCTGAGGGAACTGGGGGTGCTCAGAGCCCCCCGGAGCTGCTGCTCTGCCCTGGTTGCTCAGGGTTGTCCAGCAAGGCAGTGGCAGAACGTGGATTTCAATGTACATCTCCCCTAGTCTGTGCCAGGGCCTTTCAGCCTCAATTCTTTCATTCCCTGGAGCCTGTTCCTTGCATGCAAACATGAGCTTTCCTGGGGACAATCCCCTGCTTTGTCTGCAATGCCTTGGCCAAAGGGAGTGGAAATGGGCTTTGCATGACTCCAATGCACAACCACCCCCTGGCTGGGAGAGCTGGGCAAGGCACCACTGGGCAGGCAGGGACAACTGGGGCTTATAAAGAGAAACAGCACAGTTAGCACAAGTGGGGAAAAGAGGGGAAATTTGGTGATTTCCATAATGCGCAAACTCGAGGTCGTTTAACTCAGTAACCAGGTGGGAGAAGTTGCAAACATCCTGAAGTGGGGATTTGCTTTCCTGGCAGTACTGAATGTCCGAAGTTGGGATGGGCTCAGGAAAGCCAAAGCTCCAAACTGCTGGGGGAACATCCAGAGAACTGTCCAATTGCCCCATCCCTGGAATTGTCCCAGGCCAGGTTGGATGGGGTTTGGAGCAACCTGGGCTGCTCGAAGGTGTCCCTGCCCACGGCAGGAGGGATTAGAAGAAGATGATTTTTAAGCTCCTTCCCATCCCAAACCATTCTGGAATTCTGTGTCTCACTTGTACCTTCCATTGGTCTTGAAATACTGGATTAGAAAGGTGTTTAACCCGAGCCCAAATAGCTTTTTAGGGTCCAAAAGGCAGAGTTTGCCAAGGTCTCCTGTAACACCTGCTCCCACCCAGAAAACCCAAGAGTCTGTTCCAGTTCCTGAGCAACGCCAGCCTTCACATGGATCCCTGCAGTGCCCTGTTGGGCTGAGCTGAATTTTCCTCCAGAGAGGATCTGGCCTGAAACAGCTTTTGTGCCCGAGCTGAAGAGCCATGGGGGCCACCCAGAGCTCCAGAGCAGCTGCCTCCACTGCCCCCTCCAACAGCTTGGGTGGACTCATCCTGATTATGGAGCTTTTATGTGAAGGGGGGATAAACAAGAGAGATTTATTCAGGTCAGGGGAATACTGAGCAGCTGATCACGTGCTAAATCTGTGTGTCCAGCTGGGGGATTCGTGGCGCTGAGATCTCCCCAGCTGTAACAAAGCTGGCAGCAGCCCCCTCCGGAGCTCCTTAATGGAGTGGGAACTGCCTGCAAATCCAGCCGTGGGGACTCGTCCGGGCAGAGCACGGGGCTGGACTGGCTTTGGCTACAGAGGAGATTTTTGAGTGGCTCAGAAACTTTTCCAGCTCTCATCTGGTGACACTTTGTCCCTTGTTTGCCTGGCTGGTGACAGTTTGCTTTCTAACCACGGGCCAGAGAGGAGATGTGCTGCTTTTGATTGCAAAGCTGGTACAACTGATGATAAAAAGGCTCATGGCATTCCTTGTCTCCTTCCCTGCTCCCTGCTTGTGGTGTGTGCCTGTTTCCCCCTGGAATGTCCCCTCCACCACCTGGGGTTAGGGTTAGGTGGTGGTGGTGGTCACCTAGAGGAACACTGGTGGTGCCTTGTCCCCCTTCCCAGGCCTGGGTGGGAATGTGATAAGCAGACAGAGTATCACATGGAACACCTTTCCGGAGGGATTTTTTCATATCACCCAGTCCCTGGTTGCTGGGGGGTTGGATCCCAGCCCATTCCCTCCTGGGAGGGATGGCCTGTCTTGGCTTGTCCTTGGTTGAGGTGTTGGCACACGGGTTTGCTGCAACCTGGCTGTGTTGGTATCAACTGTAGCAACAGCCCAGCACCTTAGGAACTGCCTGCCCAGGGTGGACAGCACTTTCAGGAGGACTCAGCCCATCTGCTGGGGCTCTGGCAGAGAGGCCAGAGGGTGCTTTTGCCACGGCGGAGAAGGGTTTGGGAGAGAACCGATGGAAGGGTTTGCCCACAGAGGTCGTGCAACCTCCATCCTTGGAGGCTGTGAGGCCACAGCTGGGTGAATCCCTGAGCTGCTGCACCAGAGCCTGCTCAGGTCCCTTGCAGCCCTTGGAGCTGGTCAGGAAAGGCAGACAAACAGCAGAGAGAGCATTTGGCCCACCCCAGGTGAGGTGAATCTCCTGGAGGCTGAAATGCCCCCAGATCCACACAGGTCTCCATGCTGGTATTCTGATTTTTCAGCCTTTGCTCTGCCCTTATCAGTCCCACTGGCTCAACATGTTCCACACCAAGGCAGAGGCACTTTTCTCCTTTGAAGGGGGTTTCTTCTCTCAGAGGGCTAATCCCACCCCCCCGATGCCTGGCACCCACCCTGTATCTCTCCCTAGGACTGCAGGAATATTCCAGGGAAATGTTGGCTGCCCCAAGGCCAGCAGGACCTGAATGGAAACGGGGCCATCTCAGCATGAAATGTCTTTCTCCTGCAGCTGAGACACATGGAAAGTGTCAGAAGGGGTGATGGATGGGCTGAGCTTTGCCCAGCCTGGTGCAGCCCGAGGGACAATCTGGGGCTGCTCCCTCTGTGTGCAGAGCAGTCCCAGCCCTACAAAGATGCAGGTAAAAAGAGGATTTCCCTTTCTGTGCAGAGCAGTCTCAGCCCTACAAAGATGCAAGAAAAAGTAGGATTTCTATCTGTATGCAGAGCAGTCCCAGCCCTTCAAACATACAGGTAAAAAGAGGATTTTCCTAGTTGTGGAGAGCAGTCCCAGCCCTACGAAGATGCTGGTAGAAAGAGGATTTCGCTCTGTGTGCAGAGCAGTCCCAGCCTTTCAAAATGCAGGTAAAAAGAGGATTTCCCTCTGTGTGCAGAGCAGTCCCAGCCCTACAAAGGTGCAGCTAAAAAGAGGATTGTCCTCTATTTGCAGAGCAGTCCCAGTTCTACAAAAATGCAGATAAAAATAGGATTTCTCTCTGTGTGCAGAGCAGTCCCAGCTCTACAAAAATGCAGATAAAAATAGGATTTCTCTCTGTGTGGAGAGCAGTCCCAGCCCTACAAAGATGCAGGAAAAAGCAGAATTTCCCTCTGTCTGCAGAGCAGTCCCAACTCTTCATACATTCAGGTAAAAAGAGGATTTTCCTAGTTGTGGAGAGCAGTCCCAGCCCTACGAAGATGCTGGTAGAAAGAGGATTTCGCTCTGTGTGCAGAGCAGTCCCAGCTGTAAAAAGATGAAGGTAAGAGGAAGAATTGCTTCTGTGTGCAGAGCAGTCCCAGCCCTACAAAGATGCAGATAAAAGCAGGATTTCCCTCTGTGTGCCCAGCAGTCCCAGCCTTCCAAAATGCAGGTAAAAAGAGGATTCCCCTCTGTGTGCAGAGCTGTCCCAGCCCTACAAAGATGCCGGTAGAAAGAGGATTTCCCTCTGTGTGCAGAGCAGTCCCAGCTGTAAAAAGATGCAGGTAAGAGGAAGAATTACCTCTCTGTGCAGAGCAGTCCCAGCCCTACAATGATTCAGGAAAAAGGAATTTTTCCCTCTGTGTGCAGAGCAGTCCCAACCCTACAAAGATGCAGGAAAAAGGAAGATTTCCCTCTGTGTGTAGAGCAGCCCCAGCCTGTCAAAGATGCAGGTAAAAGTAGGATTTCCCATGTATGCAGAGCAGAGGGAATAACAAATCCTGACTTTCTCTGCTGTCCGTCTTTAACCAATTTATTCCAGGGAAAACGGAGCGAGTGAGGAAAACCCTGTGAGCAGAGACGTGGGAGTGGAGCTGCCCCAGGGGGAACTGGTGTGACCACATCGGGCTGGTCTCTCCTTTTCCCCTGAAGGAAACACCCTCCTTCTGCCCAAACCAGCCGGGGACACCCTGCAGGGAGCGCTGGCTTGTTTACCTTCTCTCTCGGAGCAATTATCATCACTCGGGTAAGCCACGTAATGAGCTTTCCTTTTCACATTTTGACCTATATTTCTATTGGGAAAGACCAATAAAAAGACAGTAAAACGTGTAAACTTTCTACGAGAGAGTTTTCCAGGCAAACAGAACTGTGTTTCTGTATTTTTTCATGTAATAATATTAATAACAATAACATTATTAACAACAACAGTTAAATAAACAATAATTTTGGTTAAAATTCTGAAAACCTGTAGAATTAGTTTAGGACTAATTCTAGCTCTGCCTGCAGACCCAGAATTCCCCCACTGTTTGAACACCCCATGGAAAGCCCCAGACAGACTCCAAAGTGCTGGTTTAACCCTGTTTGGGTTCCCCTGAGTCTCACCACAGTTTGTTCCATGATCTAGAAAACCACCTTTGAATCCTGATGTTCCCAAGCACGTAAAAATCCTCCTTGAGCTCACCACATATTCCAGCTGCTCCTGCTGCAATTATTTACAGTCACACAGTGGTTTGGGTGGGAAGGGACTTTAAAGACCATCTCACTCCAAGCCCCTGCCATGGGCAGTGCCACCTTCCACTAGTCTAGGTTGCCCAAACATTGTCCCTGTTGATTTTCTTAATGTTTTATCCTTTCCCCCTGGTTTTTTTGTTTGTTTGTTTGTTTTATTTTTGTTTGTTTGTTTTTGGTTGGTTGGTTTTTTGTTGCTTTTGTTCGTGTTGTTGTTGCGAGGTTGGTTTGTTTGTTTTTCCTACATCTTTGCAGTTACTTGTTCTTTCCTTGCTCTCTGGGGCAGGAACCCGTGCCTCTCACTTTGAGGAGGTATTATATGACCATCTCTCCCCCCTGGACAGTATCAGGACTTTAAATGCTCTGCTGACACATGAAATAATCAGCACAAAGCCACCGTGGACACCTCTGGAGCTGGGAGGGACAGGCAGTCTCAGACCAGCGTAAACTGCAGCTTCACTTTTTGGGGTGTTTCTTTTGGTGTTCTACTTAAACCTGGTCACTTTTTTAAGGGCAGTTTGAGAGCTGAAGCCCCACCCCGAGGTTGTTGCAGGGCCCAGGGCAGTGTGGCCAGGACACTGTTTGCAGTCTTGCTCCTCACCATTGGGGGTCATCTCGAAACCACCATCCTTGCGCTCCGTACCTCTGTCCAGGATGGACTTCAGCCCACTCTTGCTCTGCTCTCCAATAGGAATTTCTCAGTCTGGAGAAGGTGTTGTCCTCTTCCCCCTGCTGCTGTGAGCACCCTTAAAATGGCATGTGTAGGCAGCACAGAAGGTGCTGATTGGGGGGGCCCAGAGCAAGTATGGGAACAGACTTTCTTTCTGGGGGGATTGGACAAGGGGAGTGGTTCTCAGCTGAAAAAGGTGTATTCACTCTGCATTTTTCATGTTGGGGCCCTGGCATATGTTTTCCAGAGAGGCTGTGGTTGCCTCATCCCTGGAAACATTGAAGATCAGGTTGGATGGGGTTTGGAGCAGCCTGGGCTAGTTGAAGGTGACCCTGCTCAGTGAAGAAAGTTGGAACTGGATGATTTTTAAAGTGTCCCTTCCAAGTCAAACCATTCTGTGAAACTCAGTAATGGCAGAAAAAGCCTGGGAGTAGCTGCTGCTGGGGAAAGAAAGTGTTTGGGGCACTTTTTACCCCAAATGAGGTCTGTTTTAAACAACCTTAGGTCAGAGGTGGCTTTCCTGGAGTAGATCCTGTGAGGGGGCTGAGATGCTGGGGGCTGTGTTAGTTCAGATTGCTGGCTGCTGCAAAGGGGTCTGCATGTGAATATTCCCCTTCAGGGGTGCCCTGTGCTCTCTGTGTGGAATTCTCTGTGTGGAATTCTCTGTACAGAATTTTAAGGCCTGAGGAGACCAGTCTGGAGCAGATTTATGTCCCTGCTTTGCAGCACACGGGTGCAGTGAGACCATGGATGTGCAGAGACAGCAGGGATGTGCTGGGGGAGAAGGGAGGCAGAGCTGGAGCTGGATTAGAGCCCAGACATGACCACAGCTCCAGAGTCTTCCCCCAAACCAGTCCAAGCTCACCTCTGGTCACATCTGCCTAAAGGCACATGGGGAAGCAGGGTGGCTGAGAAGAAGCACTGAGGCTCATCCAGATCCACTACAAACCATTCCCTCTCCTTGGCCAAAGCTCCCAGACAGGTCCCCACCTGCAAAAAAGGAGACTGTCACAGCAGTTTGGAGGCACTTCACTGAGAAAACCCCCCAGTTTGTTTGAGACAGAGGTCTCAGGAGGGTGGATCCTCTAAGGGCTGAGGAGGGACAGGGTGGCATCTCAGGACGTGGTGTCTGCAACTCTGTGTTCCTCAGCATCCCACGGACTTGGGAAGGAAGATTCCTGACTGACATCCATGGACACAGCTGAGCCGGGAGGGGGAGGAGGCCACAATGCTCAAGCACAGCCCAGCGTGGGGGGCTCTTGGGCTGCTGTTCCCACCCCGGGCACAAACTGCTCTAAGCTCTACTAAGGAGGAGCAGGTAAGTGGCATCGACCTCAAATACACCCAGGAGATCCTGAGACACCTCCTGAGACACCTCCAGGGGGAATCCTGCTGAGGAGATGTTTGTGAGCATCTCTTTGGGGTGTGTTGAGGGGTGACAGATGGATTGACAGATGGGCAGAGAGACTGCTGGTGGCACCTTTTCAAAGCTGCTTGCTTTTACTTTGTGGCAGTTTTTGTTGCTCCCGTGTTTATTCTGGATGTGGGATTAGTTTGCTCTCTGCCAGAAATACAGAGCTAAGAGCAAGGGAGGCTTTGGGTGCTCGTGCCCATGGCTGGTCTTCAGATGCTGCCAAGAGCAACGTGAAGAGCCATTCCCTGGGGGCACTGGGAGGAACTGATGGGGAGGGACTAAACTCCAGCCTGAAGTCCAGCTCCTCTTGCACAGGAACCTACTGTGGCCACCAGAGCAGCCCCCTCCTGGGATCACAGGGTAGCCCAGGCTGGGAGGGTCTGGACTAGGGTGGTCTTTAAGGTGCCTCCCAATCCAGGCCATTCTGTGCTTCACCTGCACGTGCCTGTGCCTGCAGGCAGTGTTTCTGCAGGGCTGATTTCCAGAGAAATAGGATAATTTAAATTGACTGTATGGAAAACTGCAGGAAAGAAGTGTCTTGTTGAGGGAGGCTGTGCAGGTGATAGAGAGCATGACAATTAAGAAATAGGGTCATTCTTTGTTCAGAATAAACCACATAAAATGTTTTAAAAACCCCAAAACATATGAAATGTCTTTTAAAAAACCCATAAAATTTAAGCTTAAATTGCTAAATCCAGTAAGGTAATTGGTCTGACGAAGGGCACCAGCATCTCCCCCCAACCTGGGACTGCCCAGAGGGCCAAGCTCCCTCTGGGACAAATCCTGCAGTGCCTTGTTGTGTTTCCTCTGGGAAAAAAATGGGTGTTAGAGGTGTGGTTTTTATGAAGGATCTGCTGGGTCAAGGCTTCCCCTCTGCTGTGGAGGCAGGAGCAATCCGTGCACTCTCCTTCAGAGGGAGGGGAAATCCTGGCCATAAAAGCAGTTTCAGTCACTAGAGCTGCAGGAGATCAGCTTGCAAAAGGTGTTGTGGAGGTGTCAGCTGTGTTTAACAGCATCTGGGTGTGATTTATGGCTCTGCTCTGAGACATCACCCAGGAAATGCCCCCTAGAAACAAGCAGGTCTGAGCAGAAGTGGCTCTCGTGGCAAAGCACACGAGCGCATAACTCGGGGCTCACACACCACTGATGAGCTCCAAAGCCACGAGAAGGTGGCTCACAGAGCACAGACCAAGGGTGCTGTGCATTAAGATACTGCTGAAGACTGGAGGCATCAGCACCCCAAAGCTAATGCAGAATTGCACCAAATATTGATTTTTTTAAAATTAATTTTCCTAGTCATCACTGTGCTTTTCTGGAGCAACAAACTTACCTCTGGCAAGGGAGAATATTCTTCTTCTTTCCCCCAAATTCATCCAGGCTGTTTCATCCACTGGAGCAGTCTGGGCTGGTGAGAGGTGTCCCTGCCCTTGGCAGAGGGTGGAATGAGACAAGGTTTAATGTCCTTTCCCACCCAAACCATTCTAGAGTCCATGATTCCTCCAGAGCTGGCATCTTGGAAGGATTTAGCTGCCAGGTTTCCCCACTGAACAAAGTATCTGAAGGAGATTTTTCTGGTGGAGATATTAAATAACCATAACCTGAGCTTGGCCTTCTCGTAGGCTCAAAGCAATTTCCCCAGAACATCAGGGAAATACAAGGCCTTCCTTGAGGCAGCAGAAGCACCATCTAAATCAAGGTTTTAATTGACCCAAGGACATTTTCCAGCATTTCAGATTGGACTTTTCTGATGAGCTGTGGTCAGATTGATAACGGTGATGCAAGGAAAATCAGAACACAAAACCAGGCAGATATTAGACCACAAATATTCATTAGTGACTCAGAACAACAAGAAGGAAATGAGTCACAACTGGAATGCCCCAAGGAGCAGCCTACCCACAACAGAATCTTCAAGGATCACATCTTTGACTTACAGATGTGGGGTTTTCCCCCAAAGTGTCCTTTTTAACGGATGGGTAAAATAGGAGTAACTCTGAGCTTGTTGTTATAAATGGGCTAAGAGATGCACGGGAGCCAGGCACGTGGCCTACAACAGCATCCTGTCCTTCTCTTGGAGCTGGTCCAAAGCTCCTCTCGAGTGTCTGGGGAAGGAATTTTTCGAGCTGCAGGAGCTGGAAATGTTCCTGAGAGTGAGTGCTGCTCATCCCCCATTTCACTGGGGGTGGAACTGAGGCAGGCAGCTGATGAGCTGCCCAAAGCACATGTTGCAGAATGCAGAAATTTGGATATTCTGTGGATATTCAGCGAACAATCCATTGTGCAGTTCCCAGGAGAAAGAGGCCTGTGTTTACGTATTTCTGCTGAGCAGTTCTCACCTTTGGAGTGGGACTTAGCTATAAGAAGAACATCTGCTGGTACTCCCAAAATTCCTTTAGAGAGCCATCATGGGATGAGTTCTCAGGAGGGACTAATTAATATTAAGACCAATGCACTGCGGACTTTAGGTGGCCTGAGAAGAGACAGTTCGAAGCTGTCCAATCATTTGATATAATGATGTAACTGAAAAGCACAGATTATAAATATAACGTTTGGTATGTTAATAAAGGCTTTTTGATTGATCCACTGCATGAAGCGTCTGTGTGAGTTTGTGCTGCCCTGAAGTGGCTCGAGCTCTTTGCGAGCCTCTATGCAAGCCTCTTGGTGAGCCTGCAGTTTAATCAATAGAAAAGATATATTTTTTTCTTTTTATTTTACAACAAGCACAGGCCGGGGCAGCCCCTTCAGACTCATCCGGCTGCACTTGAACTGCAATTTTCAGTCACTGCAGTTGGGCTGGTGGTTCCTGAGTGGCAGCTCATGCTGGGAGACACACGAGGGTGCCACATCCACTGCTGGGAGGCACGCTGGGAGAAGGGGAATGGATGGCTCTTCCCAGGGGGTGCTTTTATTCCCTGCTGCTGCCTCTTCTGGACAACTCGCTGATGCATTTCAATTGAAAAAGGGTGTTTTAAAAATCACTGGAAAGGGGTTAAATTGACTGGTTCAGTTTCGTTTCCAGCAGGAGAGATCAGATTTATTTTAAATTGCCCCGTCTCTCTGCAATCATTATCTGCTCTCCAGCTGGGTTGCTAATGAATGTCAGGGCCATCATTCTCCTGACAGAGACACTGAGGCTTGGGCAGTGCCTGTGACCTTCCCCAGGGTATGGGGAAGGCATCCTGCTGGGATCCTGGGATCTGCAAACCCTGGAGCTGGTTCCCGTGCTGCAGCCCCGAGCCAGAAGCAGGGAAGTTCCACTTCATAAAGTCTGACTGACTGCGTTTGCAACTGCCCTGGGAATGGCTCTTCTGAAGGCTAATTAGCATGGAAAAGCAATCCCAGAAGCAAAGCAGGGAGGTAATGACCCATGTGGCAAAGCAGCACGAGCAGAGGACCTCCAGGCTGACTGGTCAAGCAGAAACACTGCATGGGTTAGATTGGTTTAGGAAGAGACCAGGCTAGAAATGTCAAGCAACATTTATGGATGCAGAAAATGGGAGGGTTTTTTTTCGGGGAAAATCGTGGTAAAATACATTTGCACAGGTTGGGAACTGGAGTCTGGTGAGCTTGAACAAGGGTGGCCAGTTTTACATAGCCTGGGTCGCGGTCTTGGACCTCTTTAGCCTAAAGGAGCTGACAAGAAAGACGGAGAGAGACCATTTACAAGGAATGGAGTGCCAGGACAAGGGGAATGGCTTCCCACTGCCAGAGGGCAGGGATAGATGGGATACTGGGAAGGGATTGATCACTGGGAGGGTGGACAGGCCCTGGCACAGGTTGGGCAGAGAAGCTGTGGCTGCCCCATCCCTGGGAGTGTCCAAGGCCAGGTTGGACAGGGCTTGGAGCAACCTGGGCTGGTGGGAGGTGTCTTTGCCCATGGAATAAGATGGTTTTTAAGGTCTCTCCCATCTCAAACCATTTTATGATTCTGTATCCTACTTGTTCTGCTGCTGATGCACAGGACAAGGTGAGTGGACAGGGGACCATCCTGAAGAGAGCTGAGGGGTTTCTCTTCTCTTTCCAAAAAGAACAGGAACATGGAATTCTCAGAGTGCCACGCTGCTGTTGGGAGGAGCTATTTGGGGTTGCAAATGCAGGTATTTGAAACCTAGGAAAAGCCAGGCTGAGACCTGAGAGAGTTGCAAATGCAATTGTGCCAGGGATGTGTGTTTGCCCAGCCACACACTGCCTTGCCCACTGAGCTTCTGCCTCACTCAGTGCCCAGAGGTGGCTGGGCACAGCCCAAGCCTCAGGAG
The DNA here is from genome assembly GCA_013399695.1 of Formicarius rufipectus. NCBI lineage: Eukaryota > Metazoa > Chordata > Aves > Passeriformes > Formicariidae > Formicarius > Formicarius rufipectus. The sequence goes on along the minus strand of VXAU01002662.1, from coordinate 5,608 downwards.
AACCACCCTGCCTGGACCATGCCACGTCCCCACGCTTGGCTGCAACATCAGCAGCGTTGATTTGGCACCAGGCTCTCCCTGACACAGCTGGAGGGGCAGCAAGGACAGGGGTGCAGTGGTACCTCATCAGCACCCCCAGGCAACAGGGGGTGGGCTGGGGAGCTGCTGCCCTGCCCAGTACTGGCATATTTAAACCCGATCTGGAGGAGAAAAACACAACCAGGTGTTGCTGGCTATTGGGTGACGGGACACCTGATAGGTGCAGGACCCACTGTTCCCTCTGCTCTGGGGACTGACATTTCCCCCCATGGCACCACCACCTCTCCGCCCCGGGGGCTTCTCAGAACAGCCCACGCTCTCCCAGAGGGTGCATGAATTTATTCAGCAGCTCTCCACCCCCTGTTCCAGCTGCCCCAGGGATGACGCTGCCTCCGGGAAACTGGATCCACGGCAGGAGACCCAGCAAAGCCAGGGCTGGGGAAACCAAAGCACCAGCCAGCCAGGGACAGAGCCTGAACCCCGGGCAAAGGACCACAGCAGTGGGGTTTGGGGCAGTCGCTGCCTTCTGGTGAGTAAAAGGTCTTTGGTGGCTCCCTGGAACTGCACACCTGAGGCTGTGTCTCGTTCAAAAGCAAGGGTAGGTGTGCTGGGACCTCTCCTCTTCAAGCCAGGCTGGCTGGGACCTGGAGAAACCTGCTCCTGTGGAAGGTGTCCCTGCCCGTGGCAGGGGGATGGAACTAAATGATCTTTAAGCTTCCAACCCAACCCATTCTATGATTCTCTCCCCCATCCTCTCTTCCCAATCTCTTCCACCTCCTTCCCACACCATTCTGCTTAATCTGCTGAAGAGAAGGCAGGTGTTTATAACCAGACCTTCTGACAGACTGAGGATGAGAGAAACCTCCCAGAGCTCTGGCACCTGGAATTGAAGTGGGAAGGCTGGAACCCAAACAAGTACCTGGGCATGGCAGCCCTTTGTCACATCACAGCAAACCAGCTTATGAGCAGAACTATTTGCTGAATATTTGACATTCTGGTAGAATTTCTAAGAATTAAGATTAATCTGACAATATCCATCCAGCTCTATCCCCACTAACAGTAAAGGGGAAAACATCATGGAATCACAGATTTATGAAGGTTGAAAATCCCTCTGAGACAATCGAGTCCAACCATTCCCCAGCACTGCCAAGGCCACCATTAATGCCTGTCCTCAAGTGCCACATCCATACAGCTGCTAAATCCCTTCAGGGATGGGGACTCCACCCCTGCCCTGGGCAGCTGTGCCAGGGATGGACAACCCTTTTAGGGAAAAAATCTTCCCTCATAATCCTATCCAAACCTCCCCTGGCACAAGCTGTCATTTGCTTCGAGTCAGGGACCAGTCAACGTGGCCAGTGGAGCCTGTGAACTGTGGGCCAAAGCTGCAGAGCCAGGTAGGGAAATCAGGTGGGCAGAGCAAATGGCACCATGTAAAAGCACTGATGTGACTTGGGATGGGTCTTCCAATGGTCAGGAACCTTCTCTTTGCAATAAACAGCAGGATATGGTGAAATCCTGGAGCCCTGACCTCATGCTGAGGCAAACAACCTGCACATCTGTGTATGAATGACAGCAATGAGGTGGCACCACTGTGGACACTTGTGCATTTATGCACAGGGAAGATGCAGAGCTGCTGTTATGATCATGGAACACCAGATCCATTTTAAACAGACCCCCTGCTATAAAAAGGGTGGCTCGACGGTTCCCCTTGCCAGATGAAAGGAGGGAATATTCACCGAGAAGCAACACCTGAGCAAGTCACCAGGCAGCAATGGCTCCAGGTACTCTTTATTGGGGTTGTGAGGGCTTTGTTGGCTGTGGGTGCTGGGTGATGGGAGGTGCTGGTGGGCTGGTGCTGTGGTGGGATGCACACACTCTGGGACAGCCCTCACTGACAGAATGGCAACCTCCAAACCGATGCAAAAGCTTTCCCTGCAGCGGGACTTGAGTCCTAAACAGGGCAAGGAGAACGTGAAGAACAACAGTTACAGTAGCTGTTATTAACAGAAGTGTTGGCAGGGATATTCAAATTCACATTCCAAGCTTAAGACAAGGATCAGCATGATGCCCTAATGCTTATGTCCCAGTCCTACAGGCTCCGGGGTGTTACTCCTCTGAAGGCTGTTCGTCTGAGGTTGAGTTTGTGGTCTTTGCAGCTCAGGCAGCCACCAGTGTTAGATGTCACAGGCTGAAAGCCCTTAGGCTTGGCAAAGATCACCCAGTTGCACAGGCACGTCCCAGAGAGCTGGTCGTGCTCAGGCACTGCCACCCCCTCTCATCCCAGGGACAGCAGGCAGATGGTGGCACCTCAGCAGCACGGGGTGAACCACGGCCACAGGGCACCCTGCTCTGCTCCTGAGGGCACTGCCTCCCGAGAGAAGGGAAAACAGGAGACTGCCAGGGAAAACCACAGGGACACAGGCTGGTTCTCAGGGAGAGCAACCACGACTCCAGCCAGGAAGGCACTGCAGGCAGCAGCAGTGTGAATTCTGGGGAGGGCTGAGCCCTCAACCAGCACACGCAGAAGAGATTGGGAATGAACTCCCAGGTGCCACTTCCTCCTCAGCACCCTCAGCACCTCGGGCTGCCCCCTCTTCCCTCTGTGCTGTGCTGCAGGCTCGTGGTTGTCTCCTCTGTGCCTCGCCGTGATCACCGTGGGCCTGCAGTGGCCACAGCCAGCTGCCACCTTCCCGGCCATGCCCCTGCCCAGCCTCTTTGCCAACGCCGTGCTGAGGGCTCAGCACCTTCACCTCCTGGCTGCTGAGACCTACAAGGAGTTTGTAAGTTCTGTGGCCTCCTGGGCATCTCCTCTGCCTCGGCTCTGTGTGACAGAGACCTCGCAGCTCTGCGTGTGCCCTCTCTCTGCTTCCAAGGAGGACAAGGGTGTTCCCAGCGTAGGACAGGTTGTGTCCCATCAGGCTGGACCCCATTTCCTCAGCTCAAGTCTCTGCCCCCCCGATCCTGCGCCCCCTTTCAGGCTGCACAGGGCATAGATCCTTTGCTCTGTCGGTCACCTTTGGCCCTGGGAGAGTCCGAGTGCTGAAACCACCCAGTTCCTGCTGCTGCCAGGAGCTGGCATGAGCCTTCACTTTGCCAACAGCTGTCCTTGGGGGTCCCTTACTCTGTGGGAGAACCTGGTCCGGGTGTGGTTTGCATTCACCTCAGCACCTTGGCTTAGTGAGAGGAAGATCTTTAGGTCCAGTAGCTGTTGTACCAACACAGCATTCCTGCTTCCTACCTGCTAACCCTGCCCAGAGGGTTATTTCTTGCCAAGGGAAACCATTCAGGACAACTTGGGGAAGTGTCTGAGGTCTTCTAGAGAACATGGGCAGCAGGTGCGAGCGGTTGGTGTGTCTCCACAGGAACGCACCTACATTCCAGAGGAGCAAAGGCACACAAACAAGAATTCCCAGGTAGCGTTTTGTTACTCGGAAACCATCCCCGCTCCCATGAAAAAGGATGATGCCCAGCAGAAATCGGTGAGTTCTCCCCCTCAGGGCAAGCACAGCCCTGTCTGAAGAGCCCAGCTGTGCTTCACTGCAGGAAGATGGGGTTCATCCCTCCCTTTTTTTACTACTTAAATCCTGCACAAAGAAAGAAATAATCTTCTTGGTTGCACTATAAATCATGTTCCCTCCTGACAAGGGTGAGAAAAACTATTGTCTGCAGAGGACATAGGTCTGGGTGGTGCTCCCCAGCCTGAAAACTTGGGCTCTTCTGAAGCTGCAGGAGCACTGGCACATCTCTGGGTGCAGAGGGAGCAGGACACTACACCAAATACCTCCCCTCACAGCTTTGTCCCCTTCTTGTCTGAATTGCAGGACATGGAGCTGCTTCGGATTTCGCTGGTTCTCATCCAGTCGTGGCTGAGCCCGGTGCAGTACCTGAGCAAGGTGTTCACAAACAACCTGGTCTTTGGCACCTCAGACAGAGTGTACGAGAAGCTAAAGGACCTGGAGGAAGGGATCCAGGCTCTGATGAGGGTAAGTCACAGCACACTGCAGAATGGCAGGGATCTCCCAGACCCAGCGCACTCAGCTCTTGGGGACCCAAAGGCCAGGAGAGATCTCCCCACCTTCCACTCTGCAGACCAGTGGCATCCTTTGGACTTTGCTTACCTTTAGCTAATGAGACCATGAAACCCCACTGCACAGGTTTCATCCCTGGGCAGGATGAAAAAACACAAACAGATGTTAGCACCCATCACAGAGCAGAGAGTGATCAGGAGTCCCAGCAGTCCACACTCAAAGTCTTCCCAAACCCAGCAACCAAAAATACTCAGTGGCTGAAATCCCCTGTGCCAACAGCAACATGATGTTTGCTATGTGTCTGTGCACAACACTTGGGAATGGGGCACGTGTCCCCCCTCCCTGCAGCCCTGTGCTCTGCTCCCAGCTCGGGCAGCCTCACCCCTGTGGCACTGCCCTCCTGCAGACACACTCAACAGCAGGTTTGAAATGTGCTTTAAGAGTTGGGGGAGAAACCTCTGACCCCATGGAAAGCTCAGCAGCAGCCCTGGCACTGGAGGATCAGAGAATCCCAGAATCCCTGAGGCTGGAAAAGCCCTTCCAGCCCATGGAACCCACCCTGTGCCCGATGCCCACCTTGTGCCCCAGCCCAGAGCACTCAGTGCCACGGCCACTCCTGCCTTGGACACCTCCAGGGCTGGGCACTCCAAATCTTCCTGGGCAGCCCCTTCCAGTGTTTGAGAGTCCCTTCTGCCAAGAAATTCTTCCTGATATCCAACCTGAAACACCTCTGGCACAACTTCAGGCTGTGTCCTGTTGTCCTGTCCCTGTTCCCTGGAGCAGAGCCCGACCACCCACCCCGGCTCCCCACTCCTGGCAGGGACTTGCAGAGCCAGAAGGTCCCCCTTGAGCCTCCTTTTCTCCACGTTGAGCCCCCCCCCCGCTCTCTCAGCCCCTCCTGCTGCTCCAGCCCCTTCCCAACCCTGTTCCCTTCCCTGGACATGCTCCAGCCCCTCCATGTCCAGAACTGCCCCCAGGAGGTGCCCCAGCAGTGCCAGCTCAGGGACAGTCCCTGCCCTGCTCCTGCTGCCACACCGTGGGTGACACAACCGGGGGGCCACTGACCTTCTTGCCCACCTGGGCACACCTGGGCTCACGTTCAGCAGCCACCCCCAGCGCCTTTCCCAGCTTCCCAGCCTGGAGCGCTGGCAGGGATCGTGGTGGGGCTCATTCCCAGGTGCCCACCACCTGCCCCAGCCCCTCTCTCCCCCCACCCCACAGGAGCTGGAGGAC
>VXAU01002660.1:0-94391 GCA_013399695.1 Formicarius rufipectus | reverse complement strand
GCGAGGCCGCCGCGGTCGGAGCCGCCGGTGCTCGTGTTTACAGTGCCCGGCCCTCTGGCCGATCGCGCCCTGCGACTCCGGACAGCACCCCCGACCGCTCCTGCCACTGTTCTTTGTCGTGTGCCCCTGGTCTATCGTGTGCCCCTGCCAGTCGTATGTCTGCCCGCCCTAGGCCCCCTAGCCACTGCGCTTGCCGTGAGCCTCCTGCTCCGAGACCAGAAGCCACTCATCTCCCCTTTGGTTGTTAAATTGCTTCGAACATCCCCTGCCGCTCTCAGATGCGTGTGTGTGAGGAGGGGAGGTAGGAGGAAGGAAGCAGCGCTGGCATCTGCTGAAATTTTGCTGCAGACGAGCTGGGACTCCTTTCCTACCAAATGTGTAGTTGATCTTGCTTGGCTGAGAACTGAGGTGAGGGTTAGATTCTCCCAAAGAGACAAGCAAAATGCAAAAAGTCCGGGGGCAGAGGACCCTGGACTGAAGGAGGGAATACGTTTGATGCTGGTTCTGCTTCACGAGAGCTAGTACTACTTTTACCCTAGATAGATCCATTTTATGGGGAAATAGTCAGGGAAATGACAGAATGAGAAAAAAGTAGAAGTGTAAAAGAAGTACAAACATTATCATTGTTAGTAGTGTTTTCAACTTAGTAATATGAAGTATCATCAGTTCCTTCTCTTAATCTCTTTTCCTGCAATATGAGTGTTTAGAATGGGCTGAAAGTTATCTCCATGTGTAAGTATGTTTACAAGTATGTTTCAATTCCTGGGAAGAGTACTGGTGTTTTTTCAGTTTAAAGAAATTGGCTTTTAGATCTCCTCTAACTCCTCTAACTCCTCTAACATTGCTTTAGTGAAATGCTGTCTTTAAAATGAAGACAAGCAAAACTTTTGCCAACAAAATGTGGGATGAAGACCTTAACACTTCAAATGCACGGCACAATTATTACTGTAAGCAGTGTTACCTGTTTATGAATTCTGCAGAATCATGATTATAATGAATGGGTTTAGTAACTTTTTAATGTTGTATAGCATACTGAAGTGTTTTGCTGTGAAAGAACAATACATGAAATTTAAATGCTGGAGTGGTAATTTTTAGATGTGGTCTGTTTGAAATCTTTTACTCAGGATTCCATAGACAACTCTCATGGTGATATTGACTTTTGCCATGAAGTGTTTTCAGCCACCCTCTGATTTCAAGAGGCGTGTAGTAGTAGCAGTATAACTGCTTCACCTGTATTGTTTTGAAAAAATGCTCTTGGGTGAGAAACAAAACACATTTTTAATACAATGAAAAAAGGTATTTTGTGCTGTGACTGTATAGCTCATATTAACACACAAAAAAATGCTATAGTGGTTGCATAAGAATAAGAAGTTGTTTTACATTTAAATGTCACCCCGTTTCAAATAAAGGGGAGTCTTTGTTTTTTATTAGAAAAAATGCAGCTGACTGATCATATAGCACCATATGTCCACGGTAGGTATTAACTTCATTTTAAAGAGAAAACAAAAGTAAGAAGCTTAAAAGTCACAGCAAGACATTAACTAAGCTAGGTGACAGTTTGATTTCCACAGTGAACAGAATGAATATTTGTTTTTCCAGCTGTTACAACAGTTATGTAAGCAATTAGTTTAAATATTTTGTTACCCTAGTTTGGTACTAATAATACACTGTATTGTGCAGATCACATAGTTTTCCATAGGGCTCACATCTGCATTAGCTTAAAAGAATGTCCTAATGGTTTTTGTTTCTCTGCACAACTGAACTTTGTGTTCATTAATGTGAAATACCTGATTTGGGCAAAGTAGAGGATCGCCATAAACAGTGCTTCAGCCACGTGCTTCTAGTTACAGGGGTCTGCCTACTTCTTAAAAACACAAGAAATGATATTAGTATTGCCTTGTTTTGAACAGAGTCCCATTAGTAATGGTTTGACGAGCATGACTTAGCATACAGGTCAGGCCTTCACCCACGTCCAATACCTGTGGACTGTATTCTAACTATGCTCTTTACATGCAAGGAGCCAGTGCTATTATTAAGGATTTCAAAATTAATAATAGATATGAGAAGGGAGACACCCCTGTTTGTGCTGCTTTGGGTCCTCCTTGAATTTTTGTGCATTAAGGCTCAGTGAGTGTTTTTGCTGTGTGTGGAGCCGATTCTCCTGTGTTTCTACGTCTTCTGTGTTTCTCTGCATCTGTTTGGTTTGTTCTTTTCTCTGCTGCTAACATTTTCTCAGAAGACACCATGTTGTTTTATTTACCATGGCTGCTATAATAGGGGTTTATTCTTTGGAGCTTCTTGGAGATCTGCCCTTTTAAAAATGATACTGAATGATATTTATGAATGGCATTTTATAGGATGGTGGATGGTGCATTGTGTGTGTTTGTGTAGGTGTGTGTGAACTTCCTATGCACAATATTAACCTGGTAAAAGATGATAATGTAAAGTAACTAGTGCGTTGTTTCTCTGAGGTTTATATTGCNTTTTTTAAATTTTATTTTATTTCTGAGCTATTTGGCCCTGCCTGTATTCCATCTGTTAAAGGGATTCAGATAAATATTTTCTTAAGAAAATCAGTTTTCTGAAAGGATTATCAGCTCTGGAAGAATTGTCCCCAGCATGAATATTTTTGGGCATAATGTTGGTATGGTAAAGTAAAACTGTGCAGATAAAGGTTAGACTCATTGCTTTTGTCTGCTTTAGGTCATATGTTGTGTCTTCTGTTGATTATACAATTGCAATTAATAATTAGGATTTAGAGCACTCAGGTTTTGGCCTTATGTTATGTTACCTGCTCATAATAGAAAAGGAGGACAAACTTGCCACTAGTGCAACTCCCATTGCAGTCATCTGGAAGGAATTAGCAATGGGATGAGATAGACTGGTTTAATTAGACTACTGAAATCAAGCTTGTAACTTCTTAAGGCCAGAAAGGACAAATGGAGGTATTGATCTGCATTTGGTACGAATTTTTTCACTGAGTCTGTCCATGGTTGTGTATGTAATCACAATGCAAATATTATGTGTCTTTAGTGTAATTTGTCTTTGTTTTTAGCTGTTCTAGTGCTATTCCAAGATGAATCACAGCAGCTTATATACCTCCCAGAACTCTGGGCACTGTAAAAGACATGTGTAATCCAGGTGACCTTGAAAAGTCCCTTCCAACCCAAACCATTCTGAGATCCTTTGCTCACCTCCGTAGCTGAATCGTCTTATCCTGCTGCATGATCAACACCTTTTCCTTTGTTGGAGTTTTAGCTGTTGCCTTGGGTTGTGAAGGCTAAAGTAGTTTAGAACTTGTCTAGCTGAGAACAGTGTCTTATAGTGTGATTTCTGTAGTCAGGCTTATCTTGCTTCAAGGGATCCCTGTTTTCTGGGAATCGTGTAGCTCAGAGCTTGTGACGGCAGTTAGGAACTTTCTAGAACTTGTTCACTTACTGATTTAGGAGTGCCAGCTGCTGATGATGGAATGCTGTTCATGTCTCTGTGTGTTCATTTCCTCCTTTTTGAGGGTAACAGTCTTCACTTTATGATACTGTACTTTTAAATCAGCTGAAATGTACCTATCTCAAATATCAGTGCTTTCATTTATTAATTGTAAACATGCATTACAAGATACTAATTTGGTTTATCAACTTTTCTTGTACAGCCAGTTCTCTCTATTTTGTAAATGTTGTCTTCTAGCGGTAGCACAGGACATATATGAACAAAGTAGCTGAGAAAACTGTGGGTTTTTTGTTGTTTTCTCCCTGATAGCAAGTATCACAAAATTGAGTAGTGTTATCTGAGAAAATGCGCTTTTCCTATGTTACCGCCATTGTTCATCATTTCCTTTTGTCATGTAGGTAAGATACACAGAAGTTACATTATAATCATAAGGTCTAAATGGTGTTGCTTTAAACCTTGTAGTATTTGATTCCATGTTCCCACATGGCAAATTGTAGTGCATTGCATGCAGGGCAAACATCTCGGGATGCTGTGTGCAATTTACAGCCCACAGAAATGTCGGGCATTTTTAAGGGTTATTTGTGGGTTAGTCAAAAAAGGCTGGATAAATTTTGTTTCCAAAGTCAGCATGAGATTTGATGACCCCACTGTTTTCAGCTTCCCTCATCAGTATAGAAGAAGCAGGGAGGAGTACATGGCACCTGTCTGCTACTGAAAGCTCAAATAGCAGGGGAAGTAAAAAAACCCTTTTGGTGTGGTAGAAAGCCAGTGCTGAGATGGCAGCTGGTGCGTACTTTTTGGTGGCTCAGAGGCAGTTCTTCCACAGTAATGGTAAGACTTTAGATTCTTTGCCTACTCTTGGGACACAGAGCTGTGGGGAAGTGGGCCCAACAACCCCATAGAAACAGGATTTTAAAAATAGTCAAATAATCAAAATATGAGGGTACCTTTCACCCTCACTTTGCCACATGTCATCATTTTGATGGGTAGCTGCAGCAGGATGTTTTGTTAGAGCTGATCACACAAAGCAATAGCTGTCTTTGTTCCCGTGTTTGCGATCTGTAACAGAATCTGTAATAGTAGCAAGGAGGTAATTAGTAACATTTTCTTTTCAGTTCTGAGATACAAAGAGGCAACTTGAAAAACTATTGTAGAGAAATCTTGGCTTACTCGCTGAGAAATGTTCTGCTGTTCTTGTATGTTGAGGTTTTTGTTATGTAGGGGGACCAAAGAAAAGTTATAATCATGGTGGCCTGCTAATGTTTTTTGGCAATGTGTAAGTTTTTGATAGGCTTTAAAAGTAAGAGAGTTAGAAGTGCTGAATTCGTGCACTCCAAAATTAAAGCATACACTTAACTTTATTGTCTACACTTGTGCTTTAGTTGACTATTGCTTTGGAACTGTGTAGTGCCTTGGCCTGGCTAGGTTAATAACACTTATGTACCTTTGCTTTCTAAGTGCTGCTTTTATACTAAGATTTTTCAGATCTATGAAAATGGTGTGAGCTCAAAATATTTTTTTTTCCATTTCTGGAAAACAGGAACAACATTTTTAATGGAAGATAGATAAATATTAGCAAAAGACCACTTTAAAACCATATGACTTGTTTATCTATTGTTAAGGTATATCTAGGAGTTGGGTGCTGCCATGTCTTTGAGATCTTCATTCATGTCTTTAAAGTTCTTGTGTACAGCATCTCTAAATTTGCTTTTTATGTGTGGATTCTTTGCTGCTGTGGCTCAGAGAATAAAATGCCAGTTCTAATACCTTGTGCTTTCTGTTTTACAAAAGAGATTATTCTGCGATTTGGATCGGTATCAGTATCTTCTCAGGTGTTTAAGCAGTGTTGTTTTCATAACATTCCACAACATGCTTCCTCCCTCCTCACCCTGACTACTAAAGTATCAAAATCTGCTGCCTTCTTGATTTGTTTGAGTCTTTGTGATAAATGCTATTCAGGTTTTTTTTCCTTTGCGTCTCACCACCCCACTTTGAGGTTAGTGCAATGTCTTGTTTCAGCATTATTTCTATCAGTCTGTCCAGTGTAGGTGCTGTGTAAAGAAACACGCCCCTCATCATAATTACAGTAAATAAGGAAACTATGTCAAGGATAGCCTGTCCAGAAAGAAATGCATCACTTGCCAAACTGATGACCTTCATACATACTTTACCAGTTACTTAGCAGTCTTGGAAGTTTTCCCCTAATAACATAAAGAGATGCTTAACATCAGGTAGAGGTTTTTCTTTTCAAGGTGTACAGAAGTGAAGTACTTAGTTATAGAATTGCTGGTTTATATACTGTTTTCCAACTGTTTATATCCATACAAACTCAAATACTGAAGAAGAGAGCAATATTCAAGAAGGTTACCTTCTCTTAACAGGAATTGATGTTGAAATGATGGCCAGCTGACTAGGGGGAAAGTAATGACAAATCAGAGTTTTTCTTAAATTTCATACTTGAGACTTTGTAATTGAGATTCCTGCCCGAAACTTCTATTTTAAAACAATAAAGGGCACAAGTCATCTACTTTTAACACCAGCTATCTTATTGCAACTAAGACATAAGCATATGTCTTGAGGCTTTGATAACTACACAAAAAGTTAGATAAAATAAGAGGCTTGCTTTTCATTGAAAGTGTTTTTAACTATATGCAGGTCGGCAGATGCTTATACAAGAGTGCGAGTGAATTTGGACACTGAGCTGCACTCCTGTGATTAGTTCTGATACAGAAGGGAAGGTGACATAACACTGCTACATAAGTGCTGGCTGATACTTGTCAATTTTTTAACAGAAGCACTCAAAACTGTCACAATAAAAAGTATTTATTCCAGTTTAAAAAATCTGTAATATTTAATATACTGCATAAATTTTGTTTCGTTTTTTCATTTGCCAGTCTTCTGTTTGGTGATGGAAAATTTGGGAAGCCAAACTTCAGAACATGTTTAGCGTGAGTCTTTGCATCTAGTGAAGAGAAGGAACACTGGTAAAGATGCGCGAGAAAACAGTTAAAAAACTCAACCAAACAGAAAACCCCACAATTGAAACCCAACCGTCAGGAACAAAAAAATGTACTTACCACTGTATTTTTTAGTTACATGACTAAATTTTACTGTTAGCACACATCTGAAAGCTTTCTAGGATGGATCTCAGTGGCCTGCACAGGTTTCAGTAAATAAGTGTAATGAGGAAGTCTCTTCACCTGGATTCTACCTGAACAGCAATAGCTTGAATCAATGTTATTCATTAATAAATTAGTCTGAGTTATAGAGGTGTTATGAAAGTTTTCCTGAAAGGGGAAATTTTGCTTCTAAATGTGCTTGTTTTATTCTTAGCTATCCAGACACTTTAGTTCAACTGCTGCTTACTGGTGTGGTTTCAGCTACATCTCAACATTTATTCAGGTGATTTCTCCTGCAATGTTTCAGAAAGATACTTTTAAAATTATTTATGTATTCTTTTGGTTTTTTTTCTGACATTCATTGCCTGACATGTAAAATGAAAAAGCATGAAGATTTTTAATTTCCTTTCAGTTGGAGAAATGAGTAGTTCACATAATTTTATGCTGTTTATAAGTGGTACTCTCAGTAACATTTTATTCCTGGCCCAGAAGGATGGCAAAATGGTAGAGATTAGCAAGGACAGGTACTTGCCCATGTTTGAAATGGTTCCTGTCAGTTAGCACTTGTTTGGTTGAAATGAAGTACATACATCTCAGTGCCCTATTTGCATAACTATTCATTATGAAATGAACTACAGCTGTTGATTTAAGACTGTAGAATGATTAATAGGAGATACTTTTGCATAGAGGTAAGGTATTTAAAGCAAAAAATATGGCCTTGATTTATGGAAAAATACACAGTAATTATAAAAGTAACAAAGAATAATCTCTTCATGTAAAGATGTGTGGTGAACAATATAGGGATTTTGTATGGGTTTTTTTAGATGCATAAAAGATTTGTTTCCTCCTCAAAGTGTACATTGACTATAAATAAATACATATATTTAAAAAAAATTACTTCATAAAAATAGAGGACTATCAAGAACAGTTGTTGCCTGGAAATTACTTTTTTAAAAAAATAATTATTAAATCTGTAACTAATCTTATTCCTTTGTTACCTCTTGAGCATCACTGAAGTCAGAATTCAGCTTGAGCAACCTCATATCTAGAGAATTTAGTATGTGTTCATCTCTTTCTTTTATGCAAATCATGTGTGTATGGTGGATAGACTGTTTTTTTTAAATGAAATACAAAAAATGAAATGGAAAAAAATTTGCTGTTTTCTTTGCAGCTGAATTTTTTAGGTTAGGGTTTTATTTCAGTGGGATATGTTTTTCTAAGTTGAAATTGACCAACAAATTAGGTTTCATCTATATTCAAAGAATTGCACCTAGATCTTGTGAAATTTATAAATATGATACTTTCTGTCTCTTCTCTGAAAATTACTTTTTCAGGGGAAAGAGTAGCAGTCATGAGTGGTCACAGCAGTGTATGACCTATGTGTCACAAGGATCTGTCCTGTCCCTAATACAAAACTCTTTCAGTGGAAATGGAGAACATGCATTAATGTTTCTAGTTGGTGTGTTTCACTCAACCTCTCTCATTTTGGCGACATGCCAGCCACAATGTGCAGTTGCATAGCATTTAGACTTTAAGAATATCTTAATAAATGTAGAGCTGTATAGAAGTTCACCAGGATCATCCATTTATATTGTGATTCTTCAGTAAGAGGAAGATATGTCTTGTGTTCTTAGTCAATGGTGAGATTCTTAACTGTAGTGAAGTAGAACTTCCTTCTTTAACGGAAGTCTTCAGGTGCATTTAGTCTCTTATTTCACTTTTTGGCCCTGTGATTTTTGCAGATGTGTGACATCACTGCTAGTGCAGTCTCTCATTTGAGAGTTTAGATACTGTACATACATTAGCTGCTGTGTACAGCTACTGTTTTAGCATTTACCAAGTGATGCATATAAAATACACACTCCTCAGTCTAACTCATTATGCATGACTTCAGAGTTACTGAATTATTTGTATGCTAAAGCCTATCATTCTTTTTCTTTCTTTTTATTTGCATGTGGATAACAGAATAGTGAATTGGCATGCTGCTAGCATACTGCATGTGGTCAAACAATGCTGCTAAATCTGTCAGGGGAAAGGAGTCGTCACTTGTGCTAATATAGCTGTTGCTGGTCCTATTTCATCCCTGCATTAGGTGGAGCGCTAGCTGTTTTGTGTAGCTGGATCTCGGTGATGTTCTTTCCCGACGGAGAGTGGGATCTGTCAGAATGCATTATGATTCTCACTGGGGAAAAACACTGTCACAGTCCTGAAGAGGTGAAAAATGAGTCAAGCCCTAAAAGGTCATGAGAGTTTAAAAACAAACAACAACACAACATTGAGTATTTTTAATATACATTCATCTGTGGATTACTTTTAGCATGGAGAATCATGGAGCTCGTGAGGCCAGAGTTTTAAAAACTTCAGCTTTGCTCTGTGCTAAAGATTATAATTTTAAGTACTGGGTGTTGGTGCAAACAGTTGTGGGTGACAAACTGCGTTTGGTGTCACAAAAGTAAACAGAATACTACTATTTCAAAGTGATTGTTGTCTTAAAAAAAGCAGGCAGACATTCATAAAATGAGACCGTAATGATCAGTAAGCTAAGCTGTCGCTGCAGAACACATGTGGGCTCGATATATCAGTACGTTTTTAGATCACATTCGTACATGGTGGCTTTCTGTACAGTAATTGGGACAATTTGCCAATTGTAAAGTGCAGGTAAAAATAAGGTAGTTGAACATTTTTCTACTGAGTGTGTTGTAGAACATGTATATTCTGCTTCCACCACTTTACTTGTGAGTGGCTCAGTGGCACACCCACTTCTAATGGATTTTATAAAAATTTAGCCTTCAGTTTGAGTTGATAACTTAATAGAGAACTGGCATAGCCAAAACAATGCAAAGGATGCTGCTGAGTTACTTAGCAGGATAATTTTAATGTGAAGTCATAGGTGCTGAAGTAGTTGAAAAGTGTATCATATAGTGGGACAGGAAAGGGAAGGAAAGTAAGGAAGGGGTTGTGCACATTTTGGCAGAAGAAAGCTGTAAGATCAGTTCAGTCATTTTGCACAACTCCGCTCTCAGAAGCACTGTGGGAAAGAATGTGAAGAGAGTTGGTTGTTGCTGTGAGCCAGCTGGAGATCATAGAATCATTTAGGTTGGAAAAGACCCTTGATCATCGAGTCCAGCCATAAATCTAAGACTGCCAAGTCCACCACTAAACCGTGTCCCTAAGTGCCACTGTGCACGTCTTTTAATTACCTCCAGGAATGGTGACTCAACTGCTTCCCTGGTCATCCTGTTCCAGTGCTTGACAATCCTTTCGGTGAAGAAATTTTTCCAAATACAAGTCAGCATCTCAGTAATAAACGAAGTGAGTCAGAAAAGAATAGACTTTTTGAGGGGTCTTAAACCATAACAAGTAGCCTCAAGGTCTTTTGTTTCAGATACAAAAGCAGGAACTCTGAAAAGCTAGAGTAAAAGCTAAGAAATCTGCAGCAGTGATCTGAACTGAGGTCATTAAGAAAAAGAAAAACATCCCACCACCAAACAAAAAAGCAAACAACACAACACCACAACCAGTTCCCTTACCCCTCTCTCCCCCACCAAAAAAAACCCGTAAACCAATAAAATCCCCAAACCAACCAACCAGAAAACCAACCAAACAGCAAACACCACATACAAAAAAGTCTTTGTCAACACCAAGATGAACTGTTAAGATTGAAAATGAAATTTAAGGCCATGATATTTCTTCTTTTGCAAGTTCAGCCTCTGGTTTTGTGTCCATGCTTTTTTTCCTTTTCTGTGTTAATCAGTATTTTACAGCGCTGTTGTGAGATTTTATGACAGGAAGATATGCAGTGCTGGATCTGATCTTTGATTACAGGAAAGCCACATGGTTTAGTAATTAGACTGCAGAATGTATTTAATCTGCTATCAAGCCCATTTCAATGTGAGGGGCAGATTAGCAAAAGAATATATCCCCATTTTTGAAGTTACATTAGTTTGTTAAAGTTCTTTTACATTTATGACACAAAGTTTTTTTTAAGCCTGCCTACCTTCCTTTCTGGCTTTATTTTTACAAAAGATGAGTCAAGCTTTAGTAACTAATACACATTTTCTATTTCTTTATAATATATGATGCATTTTCAGGAGAAGAAAAATGGGATAGCTCTTCCTTGAGGTTAATATGTCACTGTTATTTTGTTAACTTTTTTTATAGGATACTTTTTGTGAGAAGGTTCTTCTGGAGTTTAAAACAAGACTTCAAGTCAAGAAGTCTTCTGTAATTTTAGCTCAGAAATAGCATACTATTAGAGGGTCTTTATTTCTTTACTGTCTTGTTTTTCTAAAACAGTAGTGGTTTTGATAGAATTGAAGTGTGAGACAGCTAACTTGCTGTATTTATCTTATCTTATTCAGTATTGGAAATGTCTGTCCTCAATTTTCTCACAGTTTTGTAGGTCTTGTTCTGGAGTCACCACTTAACTTCAAATTGCATACCTCCTAATGAAGTTTCTGGGAAATACCTGTCTGCTCTGCTAAGCACTGCAAAGATGGTTTTCCTCGAACTTTTCTGTTTCTATAAATGGAAGTTTTTCTCAGCAGAAAGAGGACAACATTAGAAGAAGTTGCTGTAACTGCAGTTTTTCACATAGAAAGAAAGGAAAATGGTTTTAGTGCACATTTTAATTGGGCATCCTTGTTAAACAGGTCTCCCATTGCTACAGGATTGTTAGTATGGGAAATTGTAGTATTGTCCTGGTCTCTTCACATTCAGATTGGCTGCCTTTCTTTAAGACCGCACAACTTTTGAGTTAGTGCCTGCTTTATGAAATATCTGAGTAGCAATGTTTAATGCCAGTGACATGCAGGAGGTTTTCTGGACCTGTCTCATGGTCTTTCCTGACCATAGAGAAAGTTAGTTTTGGTAGAGGTCGGGCATATGTAGCCATTGCGCTTTCAGAATTAGTACTTTGAAACATACTTTCAGGCATTTTGGAAAGTTATTGTTACTGCCTGTTTTCCAGGGAACTGAAGTAGAAAACCCTGGGAAGCTCTAAGACTGCTCACCTGGTATCTTTCTTGTGGTTTAAAGGGGTATGTTACAAGTCCAAAAGTGATGTAAGCCAGGGAAATTCCCATGTGTTACCCAAGGCAGACCAAAGCACAAATATTAGCCAAACTGTGTATTCAGAGAAACCAAGTTATGAGGAAGTTATTTTCCTCTCCTGTACCCCTGAAAGTAGGGGCTATAATGTAAACTATTTGTAGTGCTGTAACTATGCCAAACTACTTGTTTTCAGTGTGCCCCTTACTCGGAAGTGTGCAAGGCCATGTTGTATGGGGCTCTAAGCAGACTGGTCTAGTGAAAGGTTCCCAAGGTTCCCTGCCCATAGCAGGTGGGTTTGGCACTAGATGATCTTTAGGGTCCTTTCCAGCCCAAACCATTCTGTGGTCCTATGGCTTGGCTATTGCAAACTTCTCAAACCAAATTAGGCCCCGGAAAAGCAAACTATGCAGAAGAATTGTGAACTCGGGATCTAGTAAGATTCTCACTGTGTCTTAATGATTGCATCAGAGATTTTTTCCTTTTTTTTTTTTTATTCCCTGGATTGAGGATGGTTCAAAGACATGCATGCCCATATTCTAATCTAAATTCAAAGGTATTGAATGTTTGGTTTGGTTTTACTATGCATACTGCTCAGCAGTGCAAGATAGCTGCTTCTGTACTTGTGTGTCTGATGGTTGACTTTTCTTATGTTGTGATTTGGTTTGTGTAAAAAGATGTTTCACATCAATCTGATGATAGAGGAGATTGATGCCCACTTGTCTTCCCAAAGTCTCACTGATCCTTTGTCTGAAAATTACCAGTATTACATGATGTGACAGAAGTGCGTCTCTGCATGTGCTAAAGTTTCATTAAATGGCATTGTCAATACAATTTATTTACCTTACGATTGAGTAGGCATCTAGCAGCTAGTCAGGATAATTGCTTTCTAGTTAATTGGTGGATAGACAAGATATTCATTGATTATGGTAGATTAACAGGTTAGTACGTGGTAATTCAAGTGCCTACCTGTAGATGTCATGATCTTTAAATATTGCCTTGATTCCTATTGTGGTTCAAGTACATGGTCCCATCTTTCCAAATGTGTTCTGGATATATCCTGATGAGATTGCTAATTGTGTTTGCTTTGTAGATTTGTTGTTTTAAAGTTTTAAACTACAAGTGATATAAAAGCTTGGTTTGTAGAGAGGTGGTAACAATGATGCTTTCTTTACATCTCTACTTTCTTTGTATAATAAAAAATACACAAATACCATTTCAGGAGGAACAGGAAAGTAAAAGACTATATATTTGTGCCACAAATTCAGCTGTAGCTGTTCATTCTGCAGTAAGAGACAAGTCTCTCTTGCTGGAGTTGGTGTGGGCACCACACGCAAAATCTCTTCTATTTACTGCTTTCCAGATGTCTGATATTTAGACTCTTCAAGCATTTTCTAAAGACTCCATTTTATGTAATGCAATTATTTATCTTTTTATTGTCTTTTCTTTTTTTTGGTAATGTGCCACTTTCAACAGTTGACATCTCCAACATAACCTTGATTTTAGTTTATTTCAAACTATGGATAGTGTTGTGACTGCATGACAATCCTGCAGTCAAAGATCTCCCTTTGAAAACTGTCATGCTGCAGTACCACCATCTGCAGAGCTTACTGTAGTTTATGTTACAGTAGCTCCCTGTGTATGTAGCCCCACTCTCTGCTGCTTATTCCACGCTGCCTCAACTTCCAGCCTTAATCCCAAAAGTGGGATAATATTGTCTCTTCTCACCATGTTAGTCATGTTCTGTTTTCCAGCAGAATGCAGGGTCACTAACTGGTGTCTGAATTCTGGTGTGTGGGGGTCTTGTTGTTGTGGGTGGCATTTTGTGTGTTTGTTTTTGTTGGGATGGTGTCCCCTTAGGAAGAAAGGACAAGATACTCCTAGGCTCTCCATTTAAAGTTTAGAGTCATTGTGAAAAGTAATGTGGAGAGCAGAAAAGAGGCACACCTTTCCGAAATTCCTCCAACCCTTTGTCTGGAGGTAAAAAAGAAGTAACGTGGTATGTCAGTAACATGCAGTCTTTTTATTTCTGTCATTTATTTTACTTCTTGCCTTTAAATTGCAAAGGGATTAAGGATAAGGTTGTTCACTTATGACGTGTAGGACTTCAGACTCTAAATGGATTTCTTCATCAGCTGTAAATCTAAGATGCAATTTAAAATCTACTTCTAAATTAGAGTCTCTCTCTTCCATGGCCTTTATCATTTATTCTCCAAAACTCAGGTATGCCTGGTGTTGTTTCCAAGCATAAATCAGACTGGTGCATCTTGGAGCAGAAGTTCTCTGTATCCCTGATTGAGGCCAGGAAAATACTTACTATGTTTATCAAACTGCATGTTGAATAAGGGTTTATGTTTTTCTTTTTTTCCCACTGTATCTGCTAATAACCTGTTTTCTTTTGCAGACCCCTGTGATAACATGAGAGAGATTCTCCAAAATGTTGCCAAATTACAAGGCGTGTCAAATATGAGAAAACTAGGTCATTTGAATAATTTTACTAAGGTAAGAGCTCAAATGGAGTCATAGAACAAGTGATTCTACAGGCAAAATATTTTCTGTTTACTCTCTCAGACACTGGCTAGGAGATTAATGAAATTGCTTAATATCACAGAACAGTGCTTGAAGTTACATAATTTGAGGGAGGAAGGTATCAAATAAGGACAAGAATATATGTGAATGCAGAGTTATGCTTAAGTTTGTATACGTGTCCTGCTGGCTAAATTTTTGTAGTGTTTTAGTGCTTAGAAGATTGAAATATCTCCCAGTTAATGGGTTAAGTTGCCAAACTTTATGGATGTAAGCTGACAGAATAAATATGGTGAGTGGGGAAGACTGTATCAATGAGCATTATGTGCAGTGACTTGGGCATCAAATAGAATAGGACCCATCAACTTTCACTGAAGTTTTTGTAGTGGAAAATATTTGAAGGGCTAATAGCTGGAAATGGTCTGTATTGATTATCTTTGAAGTACTTCTTCCAAATACATGATTCCAGATCAGGGACATGACAGGTACATGCTGGAAAAATTACAGATGTGTTGGAAGCAGTCATTGTGAGCTCTCAGGGGCAAAAATTAAAAATTTACTGCAGATCGAGGGTGTACACCGAAGAAAGAAACCGTGAAATACTTTCATAAGGACAGCAAGTAACATTTTTGGGGTAAAAGAGAAACTTGTGGAGAGCGCCAGAGAATACTCGTGGGAGGTGGGCAGGGAGTTAGAGAAGGGGTGTTCATTGTAGCATAGTAGTTGGTAGCGGTTGAATGCTCCATTTGTCAAGGCAAGGGAAAGTGCACTGCAGTTAGTGTACCAGGAGACTTTGGAGCTTCAATGTGAGTGTTAATCCAATCGATGGACTGATCAGGAGCTGGTACATTGCACACCTTTCTGATAGAGTGCCAACAGTAGAACAACATGCCTGAAAATGAAAATAGGGTTCCTGTGACTGAGGATGGATCTTACAATAAGGAAATAAGGTAGTAGTGGAGAATTTGAGGGATAAAATAAGGTTTAAATTATTGTTGCAGATGACTTTGTTACAAGGAATTAAGTAAGACTGAGCCAGCCTTAAGCAGAAGAATGAATACTCAAGGGAAGGTATGGGGAACCGGTTGATATGAGGAGGACGAACATGTATGGTAGCTTTCGAAGGAGGCATGTATCTTGGCTGTTAAAAAGCACTCCATGAATGGCTACTTCAGTGGTAGTGTATAAGATTTGGTTAGCAGGAGGATGAGTCCTGAGAACAAAATCAGAATAACAAATAAGCTTATCTTCTAAATGCATTAATAGCAAGTTTAGTGCTCCATTTTCTGGATTAGTTCAGAGCATGTGTATGTGCATAGCATTCACTGAGGAACTGAACTTACGCTGAAGTCTTTTGAGTCATTGCCTTGTGTCTGTCATATATCACCCATTGACAGAATTCTGCTGTTTTCACTGAGATTGCAAAATGTGTTGCAAGAAAGCCCTTTATGCACCTAGAAAAGTCTGATGTTTAGCTGTGTTTCCTTTTTGTGATAATCTGGAAACTTTTAAATGTGAACACTTTCAAATTCTCTAGTTGTCTTAAAATTAAAGAATTGGATTAACTTTGGGGATGCACAATTCCTGATGAAAAGTCAATATTTGAAACTATGGATCATAAAAACAGTGTCAATTTTGCTATTGAATGTCAGATTTTAAGCACCCATAACTGTGGTAAATTAGTAAATATGCATACCGTAATTGAGAGATCAACCAAAAATTCTTTTTCTGCAATAATTTTGAAAAAATTGAAAAATTCTGAAATTGAATATTTGAAGATTTTGGTTCTTTTGTTTAACCTAACATTAAAAGTGGAAAATACTTACAAAAATGCATGGAAGTTTTTCATAACTTGGACTTAAGGCTGCCAGGAAATGATGAGTTTGTGAGAAGCATCTTCCTAAAATTAAAGATGACTTTTGAACATGGAGACTGTAGTTCATAACCAGCTTTTGATCCTAAATCAGAGTAACCCTGTATAAGGGAATCATACTACTCCGTTTAATAGTTAACACTTGTTCCTATATTCATCTCCCTGAAATGTGTTTTACAAATGTACAACTTAATGCATTTTGTTTTAAAAACTCTTCCTATTTTTGTTTAAACTGTAAATGCAGTTAAGAGAATAGAACGTTGCAAATTATGCTGAATTGTCTGCCTTGTGGTTGGAACAATTCTGTGTTTTTCATTCCAGTGGTTAAAAGGGAAAGCCTGGAGCTTGAGGGAAATGGTTTTGTTTCCTTTTTGCCCTCTGTTCTTTTACCATGAATTGCTGTAGTCTCAGTTCCCCCTTTGTGAGACAGGAGTGTGAGTAAGATTGATGTGCTAAGAGCTGATGATATTTGTGTCCTGTTTTGGAATCATATTGAAGAAGAACTTGATTTTTTTGCAAATTCTTATATTTTGTGGTCTGTTTTTGAAGGACTACATTTTATCTAGGATATTTGTATTATGGACAGGGTAGGGATGTTTGAAAAATGTTAATAGTGTATTTTGGATGAAATAATATGGAAAATCTATTAAGTTTAACTCTCCAGCTGGGAATATTATTATACTTAAAAGAAAATGTCTGCACTAGTCAGATTTTTCCTTCAAAGACTTCAAATCTCATTGTTCTAGTTCTTTGGTCAGGGGGACAAAATGTTCGTGTTTTGTAGAAACAAGTGATGCAAATTAACATGGAGTTTCCTGGTAGTTTCAGGATACCTGAGATGTCTAGGTTCGGGTTTCTGTACTCAAGAGGGTGAGATTTTTTAGGTGGGATTTTTTCCTCTCCCTTTATTTAAGGAGAAGGAAAGTATTCACCCTTTCAAAATTCCTGAATTAGTACTGAACTAGACTCTGAGATTTTATGCAGAAATTAAATACTTTGTGTAAAATTCTTTAAAATAATGATCAACAGTTAACATGATTTATTACTTTATCTGCAAGAATAAGGCAAATAGTTTGTGTGCAGTTTGTATGCCCAGGTGATATAAATCCGTTTTCATTTCTGTTTCCCTCCAAGAGCAGTGTTAACTGTTGACGTTTAAGTCTCCACAGCACCCATTATTACTGTGCATAGTATGCTGTATACATGATATTTTACAAAAACTTGCATTTCATTTATGAAGTTTTAGTTAGTACTGCTTCTTAGCTAAGTCCTTAGTGTTAATTTTCTTGAGTCTTTGGCTGCAGAACATAGGTTGTTCTTGCTCAACAGGCGTTTTAAGTTTTCTGCTCCAAGAAATTAGCATTCACAGTCTGGTGATGCGCAGACTATGGAAAGGTATGTTTGGTTCTGAATTGCAGCAGTGAGTGACACAGAAATTTTATCTGTTTTCAGTGAGAGCAGACTCCTCTGCTGTTTGTCACCTGCTATGTGAAGCTGCAGTTTTGTTGGCAAAAACTTTTATGAAGTTCTGTCTCAACCTATGTTCCCTTCACATTACCTGTATCCCTATTTAAGATAACCTAAATTTTGACCTGAAAACTGTTTGTGAATTTGACTTCTGGTAAATGGTCAGTGCACTTTCATTTGTCACAGCAGTTCACAAGCTTGGTATGTGCTTTTAGATCAGTAAGCTGAGTAGGATTACCCATCCTTCATTTATATGACCACCTACATAAGGCAAGCACCTTGAAGTTTCCCAGCTTCTGCTGATTAATACCAAAATATCATGGTTATTCTTGGGGGTTTTCCCCACCCCCATGAGAAGTAGTAAGTGATAAATCACTGAAAACCAGTGTTCTGGAAAAACAGAAGGAACTGTACAATTACCTTTACCAAATGGAAAATACCTTTGTGATTTGAGGTATTTATTTATAATCCTGTGTTACAGTTTTATCCCACTGGGAGCTTCTGAGAATTCCTTTATACCTTTGTAAAACTAAAGGGCTGTTTTACTAATGAACAGAGAAAAATATCCACAGATGTTATAAGGATTTCTGGGCTTATTTCTAAACACACACAAAAAAAAAGGTGCTTCTTAAAGAACAAATCTA
Organism: Formicarius rufipectus; assembly: GCA_013399695.1. Lineage (NCBI taxonomy): Eukaryota > Metazoa > Chordata > Aves > Passeriformes > Formicariidae > Formicarius > Formicarius rufipectus. The sequence goes on along the minus strand of VXAU01002660.1, from coordinate 76,266 downwards.
ACTTAATTCTCACTAGCATAACCTTAGTAATTGAATAGCATCAATGATATAGTGATACGGAAAATTGTTTTCAGTCTGCTCAAAACTAATTCTGTATTATTTAATGAAGCTCTACTATTCGCTCTGTATGACCATGCTGCTGTCTTTCAGTCTGATGTGGGCTGATGCCTTTATTATGGATATGGTCATAAAGGCATTCATAGATTGTCTCTTGATTCATAGGCTCTGATTTTTAGAGTCTCAGCCATCTTTTGCAAAACCCAAGTATTTTATAATCTGAATGTACTGTCTGACTTTAACATTCATCCAAGTAGATAAACTACTGTGTGCAAAACATGACATCTCATGGTGATGTAGTAGATTGGAACAGAACGTGTATTTAGAGCATTAAGCTATGGAAAACCTGAGTCCTAAATCCAGAGTCCACAATTTCAGTAGGAGCTTCTCTTAAGACTAGGATCTACCAAGTAGTCTCCTACAGTGGCAGTTCAAACTGTATTTCCAAAGTTACAGTGCAGTAATTACATTTTGGATGCATAGAATAATGTAATATTTTTACCTAGTAATTGCTGTGGGTATTCTAAATATAAAACTGAATGGTCCCAATGTGCACTCCACTTGTGCATGCTGTTGACCTCCTGTGGTTTTGTTGTTCTGAACTACTGTTTCCAAGACATGTTGATATGCTACTCATATTTCTGTGACTCATCTGAGTAGCATGAAAAACTCTTAGCTGACAGTAAACATGAAAAAAACCCATCACTGTAAGTTACTGTCTGGCCTAGTGTAAGTACCATTTTGTCGTAATATTAAATCTCACCCTCAAAGAGTCTTTGTTATGTCCATTCATTGTCTATTATATCACAAAATTTTAATTTTGAAGTTGACTCATTGGCAGTTTTAACTTGCAAAGTGTACTCTAGTTTTGTTTGTATATATATAGAAATGCATGAAATTTATAGCATGTATGTAAAAAAATACAGATTTCATATAGAAGATCTCTACATGGAATATATAGAAAGTATATAAAATACAAAGATTTGTAGACATGCTAAATATGATAATCCATTGCTGTTTTAATGAAATACGTCAGTGTATAGCCAAAGGTAGATTTTAGTATTCTGATACTACTCTGGCTACGAGCTTGTGCTACAATAGCCTGTATGTTAAACGTTACAGTCAAACATAGGACAGTTACTTAGCTTTGTTGGGAATTCGGCCACCTACAAGTATCACTGCATTTGGGCCAGAATCTTTGATCTGCTTAATGTTGTTTGAATGTGAAATGAGAGGAAAGTGGCAAAAGTTTTTGTATATTTAAGGCCAGACATTTCTAACTTAGCAAATACCCAAATCATAGAGACCAGCTGAACAGCATCTTGTTCATAGCAGCTTCCATGACTGTTTTTTTTCCCCTTTCAGACATATGGCAGTCCGGCCTTGCCTTTCTTTTTTTCCTGGACTGAATAAACTGAATGGCTTAGCCTTCATGGGTATTTTCTGCCTGCTTTCTACATTTTTCTACTACACTTCTTTCCCTCTGTCTGCTCTTAAGATGTGGCACACAAAATTTTGCTCTTATAGTTTTGGGGGCAGCCTGTCTGTTGAAAAAAGGTGTCTTAATCTCAATCATAAGGCAGTCCTGTTAATATATCCAAAAATAAAATTTCTTTTTATTTTATTTTTTATAGTTTAGTTAGTTATTTTTATAGTTTAGTTTTTATTTTAAATTAACATTCTGAATGTTTTCTGGACATCCACTGTTTCTCTGCTGGAGTTCTTTCATTTCTTATGCACCAGTTAATGTGTGGTACCCTGAAGGATGTGATATGCTGTTCCTTTTATTTAGTTGAATTTTCTTAGTGAGTTTGGGCACTCCTTTCAAGTTACTGAAACATTTTTGTATCTAGGTTTTGCTGTCCATCTTTTAGTTTCTTTTCTATCTGGAAATGCTGTTAGCATGGTAGCTTATATAAATTGCAAAGAAAGCTCATGTGTAAGTGTTGGTGGCCCATTGGAGTGAGAAGGAAATAATAACTATAGTAGCTAATCTACATATTTTTCTTTAGCCAATTTTATCTGTTCGTTCTCCATAAGAAATATTTCACATCAAGCTTATAATAATTTCCATCAAATTCAGAGTTTTATATCCATGCAGGAGTTAAACTTGATGAAAGTTTTAACTTGTCAGGTTACATGACTTGATTTGAATTTCAAGGTAAGATCAAATTTTTTTCTGCATCAGTGAAGGTGTGTGCAGTGGGAGCACATATATAGATGAAAACAGTTGGCACTGAGGAGCTGCTAACCACAATATCTGTATATTTGGTAAGAGCGACAACTAGACTAGTACTGGTCCAATGAACTGCATACTCTTTAGCAGTTGCAGCAACTGTGTTCCTGGAAGACAGCAACTGCTTTAGTTTCATCTCAGGACTGCTGAAGATGCAAACGAATGGTAAGTGTGATGATAGGAGACTCGGTTCAGAAATGTACTAGAGCACACAAGCTTTTTCAAAAAGGTTTTTTCCTTCATCAGTATTGCAATTCTGTGGTTTTTTTTTGAAGTACAAAAAATAGATTGCCAAAGATAGTCTGGCACGTTAAATTAGGATTTCTCATTTGTATCTGGGATGGAATGCTGGTGAGAGGTTTAGATGTGTAAGTGATTATCCTAAACAACCATTGATGTAATTGTCTGAAACTGAACAATGAACTGTTTTTACTCACTGTCTTCTCACACTGTTTTGCTTACACTCTACCAGCCAATTTTTACAGTTCATAAGATGTCAATAGAAATGCTGGAGCAGCAGTGGTGGCCTTAGGCAGTCCAACAACATGGCACAAAAGTAGATTGAAGTTAGGAAGTGACATGCTGTCATAACCAGTTAATGTATCAATTGTCTAGTCTTATCTCTTAAATTTGAAAGGTGGAGAAAAAGAGGTTATGTAAAAATTTTCCTTATGTTTTATAACCGTGTTTGGTTAAGGCACATGCGAAATCCAAAATGCTTCAATTAACTTAGATTATTTGAATCCAAACATGGAGATGATCCCAGCCAATTTAATAATCTCTCCTTAATAGCTTTGGGTTTCAGCATTATAAGTATGCATTTTTCTGGTAATGTGAAAAATGATTTTGTAAAATGTAACTTGATCATTCAATGAATGTGTACTTGCTGAACATGTATTGTTTGAGTTTAAATGATCATGCTAATAAAATAGGTTTACTTAAAAACAGAGTTTGTGTGCAGTGTGCTGGTTTTTCAGTGGGAGGTGAACAGTAGAATTGGAATGTGGATCACACTAAATATTTTAACTTACAATAGCCTTAATTCAGTTTATTATAAATTTCTTATTGTTAGCAGTAAATACATACAAAGAGAGTGGCATGGGATTGATTTTGACTAGTTAGCACAAACACTTCCTGAATTCCCCACTGAGGAGAAACTTAATACTGCACTGACTTAGAACTGAACACATGCCTGTTTTGAAAACAGAGGACAAAGTGCAAAGCTATTGCAATCAGTATTAGTCACTTGAGTTTTTGGAAGTGCTTGGTAAATTGCTTGGGGATTTGGGCATGATAATATTATAATTTTAGCTAGGGATAGTAAGTGAGATTACTCTTTGCTGTTCTTGCAAAGGAGGACAGCATCACCCATCACCTCCTTTTACAGAAGAGACTGTTTTGCTTTCCTCAGGAGTCTGAAACATTGGCATGCACTATTTGCTCCTTTTGAGACTGATTTTGGACTTAAAAACTGCACTTACAAATTTTTTGTGTTCAAAATTAATAGATAGGGTTGAAATGTTCGAAGTTCATGATAGTTTACGGCAGTTCTTTTGTGTGCATACATTGAACTTTTGTACTGATTTTTCTGTGGAATGAATGACAGGACAAGACCAAATGCCAGTTACAGGAGTCTTGGCAATGCCTTCTAGTTTTTTTGTACACCTGTGCTATTGTGGCAAAACATGACAGTGGACCATCTCTTGCTTCAAAACCCTCACCTGAGCCTGCTTGAATCCAGATGTGGTTCAACTTCACTAATTTTTCATCTCAGTTCAGATTATGAGTTGCCCAGTTAACAATCTGGAGCTAAAAAACTTGACCAGTACACAGCTTACACAATTGTGCAAGCTTTTCCTTCAAGAAAGGGCCACAAATGTGTCTCAGTGTCTGATATGTATAGGAACAGAATACAGAGAGCAAAAATTCTCAGGAAGTCTGAAGTTAGTGTTCTTTCCCTTGCCTTGAATGAAATTTCTCAAGTTTTTTTGAAAGCGTATCCCAAAATCTGCACTTCTGCACAGTCATTTTAGAAAAGCTGTAAATAATGGATATTTTCTTTTTATTTTCAGCTTCTTTGTAATACTGGCCATGCTGAGGAAAAGCTAGGTTTTACCTATGACAGCATCATAATATGGTAAGTAGTAAGAAGCACTTGAACAGGGAACTTCAGCTGTTTTGGTGCAATTAAGTAAACTTCATTTGTGCTTTTGAGCTAGAATTTTGTATTTATAATACGTTTTAACTTTCATAATGTAAACATACATCCGGCAAATATTTTAATGAGTAAAATCAGAAATACATTTTTCTCTTTCAGGCAAGGAGAGAAAACCCATCTTTATATTACTCATGAATGTAAAAGTACCTCTAAATATTTCTGTACTTGCAGAAAGCACTTTTAGTAAACATGTACACCTGCAAAAAATAGGGCACATTTTGATGTATAATAAGGATTTAAAGATCAATATTTTATGTTTCTTTGGTACGTATATGTCCTTGTAGCTTTGCTTTGCCTGCTACTATAATGCCCTGTGTATGTACTTTAAGTGAAATTTCTTTCTATTTTGTGGCTGTTTCTAACAGCAAAATGACATGCTTATTTCCACAGAGACATTGATAAATTTGTCCTAAGGCTCATGTGGCAGAAACAGTTAAGATTGAGTATTTACTATGTTTTTGTGTTTTTTCAATTTTATCTTGCTTTAGGGAAAAAAAAGCTTAGAAAAGCTAATCACTCCTTAAGTAAAATGTTGGTAAATCTTGTGTAATTGCTTATCAAAATATTGCAAGTAGTTTTCTTAAATAGAGCTGGTGTCTTCATCTTTTTGGCTAGCTCTCTGTTTTCATTACATTCTCACTATTTAAAGATAGCAACACATCCCTTTTTGGTAGTTTTTTATTTGGATGTTGAATCTCATGGGAATATTGCCCTTTGTAGTGGTTTCACTGTTGCAGTTCTGTAATTGGTCTACAGCTTCCTCACCAGTAGAAGTGGAGGGGCAGGCACTGATTTCTTTCTGTGGTGACCAGTGACAGGACCTGAGTGAACAGCATAAAGCTGTGTCAAGGCAGTTTAGATCCAGTTTAGAATAGGTTCTTCCACCAGAGGGTGGTTGTGCATGGGAACAGACTCCCCGGGGAAGTGGTCAACAGCACCAAGCCTGACAAGAGTTCAAGAAACATTTGGACAGTGCTCTCAGTATGATTGTTGGTGCTGTCCTGTGCAGGGCCAGGAATTGGACTTAGTCATCCTTGATATCAAGGATGCCCTTGATAGACTGGGGCATGAGCGGATTGCAAACAGCCCAGGGTAGAAGGACTTGGAGACGCTGGTGGGTGAGAGGCTGGACATGAGTCAGCAGTCCCATGTCCAGTTTTGCAGACCAGAAAGCGAACCATGTCCTGAGCTGCATCCAAAGCAGTGTGTCCAGCAGGTCAAGGGAGGTGATTCTACCCCTCTGCCCTGATGAGACCCCAAGTGGAGCACTGCATCCTGCTCTGGGTTCCCCAGGACAGGAAGGACATTGATCCAGTTGGAGCAAGTCCAATGGAGGGCCACCAAGATGATTAGAGAGGTGGAGCACCTCTGTTAAGAGGAGAGGCTCAGAGAACTGGGTTTTTTGAGCATGCAAAAGAGAATGCTTAGGGGTGACCTAATTACGGTCATCTGGTACCTGAAGGCCATCTACAAGACAGCTCAAGAGGGACTTTTCATGCAGGCAAATAGGGATAGGACAAGGAGGAATGGATTCAAATTAAAAGAAAGGAGGTTTAGGTTAGTTATTAGGAGGAAGTTCTTTCATGTGAAAGTGATGCCCCAGGGACCTGTGGATGCCCCATCCCTGAAAGTGTTCAAGGCCTGGCTGGCTGGGGCTCTGAGCAGCCTTGTCTAGGGGAAGGCATTCCTGTCTGTGGCAAGGGGGTTGGAACTAGGTGATCTTGCAACACAAACCATTATATGATTCTATGATCCTGGTGTCTCCCTTCCAACTTAGGATATTTTATGACTCTATGATTAATTTCTGTCTACAAATTAAGAAGATCTCTTCCTCTTGTAAGTTGTAGAACAAACTCACAAAGCACTTATTTCTTTTGAGAAATCTAAAGATTGTTTTGGTCTGTCTTTCAAGAAATATTTTAAATACAGAAGTTCTCTGTTTGATGAAGGGAAGGAAAAAATCAGTTTTTGTCTGTTCTGATGAGAAATGACATGGATAGCAACAACATATTACAGAAAAGATGGTTTTCCTGAAATAATTCTATTTGGTGCTAAAAGTAATAATCAGGTCCTTTTATTTGCATATGACATTGCAGCCCTTCTATTTTGTCTAGATATCACCTGCAAGTAGGCTTCTGTTATAGTGACTTATCCAGGCAATTAATCACCAAAAGGCTCAAAAGATTTTTTTGCCTTGGAGTAGCTGATTATCATGCATGATGACCCTAGAATTAAAAAAAGGAAGCAGAAATTCAGTCTCACTGGCTGATATATTTGCATTCTTGGATGTACAGTGAAAGATCCTATTAGAGTATGTCTTGGGAGTCTGAGGATTCCCCCTCACCCTGCAGGTGGTTAGGGAAGAGGGGCAGATCTTTGAGAGCCTTCAGAAGGACAGTGTGCCTCTTACTGCTTTCAAACTCAATTTCTAGAGGTCTTCTGTATTTCATTTCTTCTTACCTACCTTGCTCTCTAGGTTAGTTTTCTTGGACTAATATTGTTCTCATCTGTTTTATCAAATAACAAGTCCTGTACAGGTTTTGCTCCTACGTCATTTCATGGATGTACAATCTGTTCTTTGGGGAAAAAAATTGTGACTTTTTCAGATTAATATATTGTCTACATCTGCTGACAAGGTCTCTAGGCTGCACATCAAAATATCTCAAATGAGTAGGTCATAGGTGCATGCCAGACCACGAAATGTAGCTGCTGCTTAATAGTTATTTGTCCCTCTTGTTTTCCTCATTGTAGTCTGAGGTTAGCTTTACTGAATGAGGCAAAAGAGGTGCGAGCAGCAGGATTGCGAGCCCTCCGCTATCTTATTCGAGACTCCAGTATTCTTCAGAAGGTGCTAAAGCTGAAAGTGGATTATTTGATAGCCAGGTAATTTTTCCGGTTTTGTTGTTTTTTGTTTTGTTTTTGTTTGTTTGGTTTTTTTTTTTGTAAATTGTACAGTTACAAATCACTTGTTTTTTCATAGTTGAGAGAGATGAGAAAAGTGTTTTCATATTCTCTTACCTTCTTAATAAGTAGTTTTATAAAAGCTGTTGTTCTTCAATAGAAAGATATTCCATCACAATGGTTAATCCAAATAAAATGCTGTCTAATATGTGATATACTACGAGTAATCTAAATAATTCCATTTTTTAAACCATAAATGCCATTAATCATGAATTAATAAGGTTGAAATACCAATAATTTTCATGTCTTAAGCTACTGTGAGTTCTTTTACTTCTTTGTATTATCACAGTGTTTTGGAGCTTCCAGTAAAAAGTTAGGGCTAAAAAGTAGTTCATATCCAAGAATTTGTAGTGTAAGTATAACGAATAACACAACAGAAGAGTACAAAAAGGCAAACCAATAGTGAGATAATAAGATCAGTGCAATGAATAGATGACAGTAGTGGCATTTCTAGAGTTTCCTGTATTCAAATTTTGTTGAATTTAATATACTGATACAGATGTGTGTGAATTTCTGTTTGCAAATGTACACACATAATTTTAGTATGCTGTTTAATTTTGTTGAAGCAAAGGACTTTCCTGATCTGAGGACTCACAAAACATGTTGATGTGAATCATTACAAATACATGGTTTAGTCTGTTTGCAGATGTTAATGTGAGCTCAGAAAAGACTTGCTGAAGCCATTATGCTTTGCCATTGTATATTTGAGAACATTCTACTGATTTAGTTATGTTGAGGATAACTGAAAAAATATAAACTAATTTTAATTGACTTTAGTATGTTTGCTGAAAGATGTAGTTTTTAAACAATAAGTAAGTCAGTTATTTTTCTTCTTTTTATTCATGTGCATAAGTTGCTAACAGTTAAAATTTACTGTTGTAAACAAAATGTGGTTTTTAACTTATTTTAGGTGCATTGACATCCAGCAGAGTAATGAAGTAGAAAGAACACAAGCACTTCGACTAGTCAGAAAGGTAAAATCTGCTATGTATGGTTGTATCAGCTATGCCAGTCATTTGTGATGATTCCTGATGACTCCTGATTTTCTCCATCAACTGTGTTTTTTCGCACTTTTAATACCTTCCCTTACCTTTATCACATGAGAAGAAATGATAGATGGTAATGTAAAAGACAGAAAAGTAATGATAAGACTTGTTTTGATTTTAATATTTTATCATTTAGAATCTTGGGGAGAGTAGAAAAACCTTGCTGAATTTCCTTTGATAGAAGTTATATTGGACAAGATTTGGGAAAAACGTATCAAGGAGCGAATGCAAGGTCATAAGAACAATATTAAGTTTAATCTGGTGGCTTGACTTTACTGTAGTCTGTTTAAACATCTGTGAGTCAAGAATTTTCTGGCATTTGAGGAATGAGACAAATTGGCATCACTGTAGTAATTAGCTGAAGAATGCTTTATTGCTGCTTTATTCCTGCTTTATTCCTAGAGGTTAATGCTATCTGTGGGCTTTTTTTCTCAGATACTTAATAAGACATGGTTAGTCTGTGATTGTTACTGTACTGTGTGCTCATGGATACAAGATATTTGAAGACGCAGTAGCTACATTTTCAAGTTCATCCTAGAGCAATGGACATATACTGCTATTAACTGTATTTTCTTCAGGAAGTGCTGGACTTCCCTATTCTTTGCTGTTCTTATATTCTTCAACTGATATAAAAATCACCAAAGACTTGAATAAAGTCTGAAGTAGCTGGAAGAATTATACCCTGGGAGCACCATCTGTATTGTTTTCTATGCGTTTTCTTTTCTTGTAACAAGGTCCTTTTGTTTCTATCTTACAGAAAATACAATTTACTTGATTAAGAATTCTGCCAAAAAGGAGAGTTTTAAATCTTAAACACTGTCCCCTCCCCTAAACCCAAACAAACGAGCTAGACAAAAACATAAAGGAATAGGTTCTTGATGAAGTTGCAGTTTAAAAGTTCTTTGCTAATCTACTTTGAAATGAGAGCTTCAGTGTAGAATCAGAGTAACTTAAATCAGAAGATGGAGTGGAAACATATTTATAATTGGTTTTATTTGGGTCAGAAATTTGTCCTCATTATTCCTGGACTTTTTTGAGCATTTTCTACTTGAGCAAAAGCTTCTGTCTCGCATGAAAGAAGAGACAGCAAGAGAAACAAATCCATTAGCTTGATTTGAAAAAATGATGGCCAAAGATAAACATTAGGGGAATCATGGAGTTGACTGCCAGTGCTTTTTTTCTCCATCATTGTGGAAGGGTGCTGTACATCCACCAGGTATTTGCGTCAAACGTACATGCTGTACAGGGATGCTTGAGGGTCTTTGATGCTGAGATGTGTATTGATTAAAGGTATTTCCTACCATTTTTTGTTACCTACAACTTCCTTTTTTCTTGAAAGACAATGTCAGGCAAAGAAAAGGCACCCAGCCCAGCTACCAGTAAAGTTAACAGCTTTTTCATGTACTGTCTGGGCTACAACCTCTGAGTATGCCTTGGCATAGAGCAGTCAGTACTTGAGAGACTCTCGCAAGAAATACTGTGACATACTTCCTGAAGGGCACATTCTATATTTTCACTCTTTTTGTAACCCGGCTGTTCCCTTTTTCTCACCCCTCTCTTCATCTCCCTCGGTGTCTCAGACTTGGTGGTTTGATGAGAGGATTCCTAATAGATCAAATAAAGCTCTAGAAGAGGGAAATGAATGGCAAGTATAACAAACTAACTAACCTGTGAGAAGACAATTTACTATGAGACATGAAAGAACTCAACTGTGTTTCTCCAGCATCAGAGAACTTGTTTTCAGTTACAAGGCCTGGGTGAAATTCTTTACCCTCATCTTCAATAGCAAAAATGCTTATATGAGAATAGCAGACATTAAAATTGAAACATTCTCTCATCCTCCTCTATTCCTTTTCATAGAGTAGAACAAAATATAAAATATATTTGTGAATTCAGAAAAGGCATTTCATTGTAAACTTGTTTAAAAAATGTGCAGGTTAAAATAGTACAGGAAGATTTTAAAAGAAATTCCTTCTAAGCTTTACAATTTAGTAGTGTCTTGAGCCATGAAAAGGATGGCATGAAGTTACTTAGGAAGTGTTTTGCTATATAATAGACATTTATAAGACTATTTTTTATAATGTAGTAAGGCAGAGTGTTTTAAAGCAGAAATCAGGAGTAGATGCAATATGAACCACCATCTTTCTTCCTCTTTTTTAAAGGATCTTAAAGGACCAAACTTTTAGTCTTTATTATTTGTTTCATGATAGCTACTTATAAGTAGCTCAGTCTTTTGAACTGCGTTTTAATACTTGGAGCAGATACAAAGCAAATGCAAAAATTTTTTATCCTACCAATGTATTTGGAACTGAATATTAAAGTTAGTCTGTCCTTTTCATGTCTTAAAACTAAAGAAGATAATGAAGCAGAACAGCCTTAAGAGGCTGCTTGTGCCCTCGCACTTAAGTACATGTCAGTATCAGTAGGAAACAGCTTACAGTTTTGTAGTACACCCATTTTATTACTAATTTTTGTTTCTTCTTGCAATTGTAAAAGTGAAAGACTGTGTGGGTGGGGAAGAATGTGTTTTTTCTTTAGAGTCCTATCTTAAAGCTTCCTGTTTTTTTGGTGTTAAAAGTACATATAACAAGAAGTTTCTCAAAAACATGTCTTAAAAACAAATTTGTTAAAACTCTTCCAATATATTGGTCATAATGGTTCGTTTCTTGCCATTTTAACATCTGTGCAAAAAATAAAGTAAAAAATTGATTGCCTTTGAACAAATATCTGTAACACATCAAAGGAAGATGTAAAATAAGACAAAACGTTGTTTTGAAAAACAATGAAGATAAGCCTGCTTTATAATAAACAACCATGGAAAACTGGCATGAAGTTTTTAAGGTGCTTTATGGATATTGAGTATTTTTTTGCATCTCTCTTTTATTATTAGTGGCAAAGAAAGTTACGTGGTTGAGTGGGCTATAAAACATTGTGTTTTTCCCTTTTTAAGCAGTCACACAAAAGCCTGCTTCCTCCTTAGTAATACATCTGTTTAGTGATATGGTTTCTTAGTACAGCATTTATGTGTCTTTAATTTTCACAAATTGAAAAAATGTGAACAAGCTACTCAGTCTTTGTAATCAAAGCCTCACTTGAAGGATAGTGAAGAGTTGGTAGAATTGCTTCCTTGTTTTGGAGTGGCTTTCCTGGTCTTTAATGTGTGTACTGGGTCTTGCTCCTTAAGTGCAAATTCTGAGTGTCCCAAACTAGCAGCTGAGGGTTTCTATGGTGCAGAATATCCTCAGTGGTGTAAATAAGCATTGGCTATTAAACCTGTTTTTCTAGTCTATCTATAATTTATTTTAAGTATTTTTTAGCTGAAGGATTACCTTATTAATGGACCCAGATTTTGTTTCCATCTTTTCCATTTAACATGTTTAAAGTGTATGTGGGAGGTTTTGTGCCATATCTATATAACTTATGATGAAGTTGAATTACTTTATAGTACTAGGACAATCAGGTACTATGCAAAAGAATACTACAGGTGTTACTGATAGTTGCATTCCATATACTATCAGCAACTGCTTCTGTTGTCTGTCCTTTTTATATTTTGCAACAATCAAATGATATCTCTACAGAAGAGGAGATGCTAATCTTGGCAAATTAAACAGCTGAATAGGTATTGAATAATCTGCTGTAGTATGAATGAATCCTTTAGATGAATTTGTAATCAACTCTGTGTCATTGGATACTGTTCTTTGTCAATAAAGAAATACTTGAAAAAATCTATTAAAAAGGTAGTTGTAATTCCCATTGTAATGATCATCTTTATAATTCTTTCTTATTAGGGTAAAATAATATAAAAATAACTGAAGCAGAAAGAGAATGCTAAAGGAAGTTAAATTAATTGGAATTGAAATTATGTCAGGAGCAAAAGAAATAGTTAAAGAGGATTCACCAGATACAACGAAGTAATGAATGGAGAGGTCTGTCTCTCTATATGTAGGAAACAGAAAGCTGATGAATTTTTGAGTGTATTTAGATAAATATTATGAAGAAACCAGACTGCTTTTTCTTTCTCTTTTGGCAGATGATCACTGTGAATGCTTCCTTGTTCCCCAGTTCTATTACTAATTCTTTGATAGCAGTTGGAAATGATGGTCTTCAAGAAAGAGACAGAATGGTTCGAGCATGTATAGCCATTATCTGTGAACTAGGTAAGATGATTTTTCTTAAGTTTTTTTCAGTTTTGATATGATTGTCCTTAGCAGTATTTGATTAATAATGAATTAGATGTTAAGTGTTCTTAATGTCAATTTCATGAATTTTAGCAGTTGACATGATATGAACCAAAATGACTTAAAATCTCTCTAAGTATAGTAGCTGAAAGTTTCAAGTACTCTTCTTTTCTTGAAGACTTGTCAGTTTTTGATTTACCTTAAAAACATTGCTGCAGTTGATATTTCTTCAACTAATGGATTGGAAATAGGGAGAATTCCTTATATAAGATGCTGACAAATTTATACGAGTTCAGAGAATTACAAAACATCTTCCTTTTATAAATTCTTGGAGTGGATAATGTTAGCTGGCTTCTGGAAGTCAGTATTTGTGTCGCTTATGTAAAAACTCTCTAGACAGTTGTTTATACTAGCTCCCTAGAATTTCATTTGGGTACTGATTTTAAAAGTCGATCAGTGGGAAATAACTCCAGCAACTTCTGTTTTAAAGAAATAAATTATAAGTTACTATTATTTTCTAATATAAATGTTTTATTCATGTCAGTCCGATTAAACATGAAACCGATTAAACATGAAACCGGTCTGTGGAAACTTGCTTGGAATTAAGTTAGAAAAATGTCCACGTGGTGGAGACTGACTAGTATTTTTGTATATGATAAATTAATCCCAAATTTCCACTCATTGTCAGCCAGTTCCATTGAAAGCTTTATATGTGCCTCAGCAGTGCTCAGGAAGAAAAAGATTTATATACTGAAGAAATGACAAGTTTGTCATATGCCATGAAATGTTTTCTTTCCTATCACTGGCCAATATGATGTGTTTGTCTTTATTTAGCACTTCAGAATCCCGAGGTGGTGGCTCTTCGGGGTGGTTTAAGTACCATCTTGAAAAATGTAATTGATTGTCAGCTGAGCCGAATAAATGAGGCTCTGATAACTACAGTTTTACACCTCATTAATCATCCAAAGACACGGCAGTATGTGCGAGCAGATGTAGAATTGGAGGTGGGTGAAGTTTTACTTGTTTAGTGACAGAAGTTAAACATTGTATGGCTAGTGAAAATGTTTCATTTTTGTTTCAGATCTCACTATCTATGTTAGTGCACAATGTTTAAAATATGTTTTAGGCTAAGAGTCTAACATTCATAAAGCAGGAATAATACAGTGGTTTGGAGTGGGACTGAGGGAAGGGCAACAGTAATTTAACTGTATTTTTATGTGAAAGTAATGCATGTCTTTCTTTTGTTTAGCGAATTTTAGCCCCTTACACAGATTTTCACTACAGGCATAATCCAGACACAGCAGAAGGACAACTCAAGTAAGTGTTTGTGCTGCTTCTTGTGCTGTCAGTTAAGTGCATAGTATTGGAGTTAAGGTGTTCTTTTTCCCAAGTACAAAACTTCTTGAAGTTGAATACAGTAGGTTGAAATGCAATTTTCTAAAATATAGTGAAGCATTTAAGATTTGCAAGGACTTGATTAGCCTAGAGAAGAGAGAGTTGGGAGACACCCTCCCCAGAACATCAGGCTTTTAAATACCTATGAAGATACCAAGATTTAGCCAGGGCCCTTCGTGTTGGTAAAACATAGGAGGACAAGGAGCAATGGAGAGAAATTGAAGCAAGAGAAGTTTCACCTTCATATAAGGAGGATGGTTTTCTGTGCAGCTGGTTAAGGGTTAAAACAGGATGTCCAGAGAGGTCCTGCAGCCTTCATTCATAAGAGTTTCTAAGACCAAACTTGATAAAACCTTGAGTGTTCTGCAGGCAGAATTGTAGAAGTTTATATAGCTCCAAAAGCTCTGGACACTGTAAAAGGCCTATGTAATCTACACTGTATTTGCCAAGTTCTTTTGGGGGGGGGGGATTGAACTAAATGACCTTTAAATGTCCCTTCCAAACCAAACTATTTATGATTCTGTAACCTGGCCTGGTGTGACAACTCAGCTTCTTCGTGCAGGAATTTGGACTAGAGAGTGATCTGAGCTTGCTTCCAACTTGAATTGTCCAGGCTTTTGTAATTATCAATGGAATTAGATGCTTAGGTCTGGGTAAATGAATGAGGTCCAGTCTTTACATCCCTCCTCTAGACCCACTGTCAGTGGAGGTGCAGAGTGATTCATCTGGCCCTGTATAGATGTTTACTTTTTGATATTACTCTCCTCCTGTGGAAACTCCACTGGAAGAGGAAAAATACTTAAAAATTCTGAACTTTTTTTGTATGTAAATACATATGCAAACATGAAATATTCCTCTTACTCTGGATTTTGTCTTCCGTCTAAAATCTCAATTAAGTACCTTTTGATTGCTGTGTTAATAACACTGTTTTATAGTAATTATGTACATTGTGACATTTGTTGTTTTAATGACAGAGAGGACAGAGAAGCACGGTTCCTAGCTAGTAAAATGGGAATAGTGGCAGCATTTCGATCATGGGCAGGTAAGACTTGTTTGTTTGAAGCTGGAAGATTGGAAGGGTGATTTTACTTTGTTATAAATGACGCATATGTCTCATTTGATATGTCTAATTTCTATCAATGCCTTTCAATAATGTTATATGTATTACATGTGTGTATATATGTGTTTTGATACTGTAAAATTTGAGGAAGCATACATAGTTTTCTTTGACTACTAACAAGGCAGAACTTTTGCCCTCCCTCTATAGAATACCTTATGAGTTGTATCTTGATGGTTATACTTGACATTTAATGGGTGAAAGAATGTTTAAAGTAACTTAATAGTAGAAGAATTTGCCTTTGAGATGGTTCTGCCACTATGAATGAGAAACCTTTGGTCTATGTTTAGAGATAGTGGCAGAATTTAGTTTCAGTAGCACTTGCTTTTACCAGCTGCCATAGCTGAAGAGAAATTGCAAATGGATATAGTTTAGAATTTTTCATGTAGAAAACAATTTAAAATCAAAAAAGTAGGAGTTTTTGGTTTTTTTTCTAAATCATTTCTCTGCAGTATTACAGCATCTAAGGTGAAGATACTGCCTCAGGGCTGCTCATTATTTTAGTCAAGAGAGCATCTTTAAATTTAAATTAAATCAATTAATATAACCCTTTACCAAAATTTTGAGTCGGAATTTTGCTGGCTATACTTAGAAAAGATTCAGGCTGTTCTATGACAGTATTTGCTTTATTTTCCAAAATTCTGAAAAGGATTACTAAGCTTAATTCTAGTATCCAGTTATCCTTCAAGTTTTTTATGTATTCTCACATGTTCGGAGAAGAAGCGTAGGAAGCTTGTGACAACTTTGAAACTTTTAGGAAAGTTTCTGATAGAAGTGTCTCTACTTCTTCTTGTGCTCAGGCACTTAGAACTATCAGGGTGCACCTGAAAGTTCAAGTGACTGAAAATACACTTGTCCTGGAATATGCTACTTGGTGTGGCAGTCTGGCTCTTCATCCTTTTTTGTATTACTTGTTATGTTGGACTTGAACATCTCAGATATTCTTAGTACAATAATTTTCTTACCCTGTCAGCCTTCGACAAGGACATGCTTGAGGGTGTTCTAGATTTTATTTTGACTTTTGCTGTGGGTTTTTTTGCCTGTCTGCATGCACCCAAAGCTATTCCTGCATTGTAGTTGGGTTATTGCCACAGTATGCTCTTGCAAAAGGCCTCAGAGGTGCACCATGGTACCTGCTTAAATGCCCTTAGTGTGTATGTGGCCACATGTGCATATCTGAAGTTTTTGTGACATGTAAGTTTTGAAATTGAGAACTTCCCTTCAAGTTCATATAAAGCACATAATGGAAATTAAATTTCTATTAGTGAAAATATAGAGATGAGTAGGTGATATTTTTCATCTTAGTGGTTTTTAGAGAATAACAGTTTGGGCTTGTTTTTGATATCTAAGACAAAAAGGTGTGCAAATCTAGATTATTTTTTTTTTCATTTAAAGTTGCATTTTGTAGAAACTTGGAGGACTTTTTTCTGGATAATATAGTTTCTGTGAGTTTAACTTGTTCTGTGAAGTCTGAAGGGAAATGGTCAAGGGGATGAGTAAGGTCTTTGCAGCTGTGTTTAATGAAGAGACACTATAAATCAAGGCTGAAAATCAGTATGAGCTTTAAGTGATATTCTGTAACTCATAGAAACAATTTGAAGGTTTTCCCTATTAATATTTAAATTTTAAATCAATAGAGTAAAGATACAGCATAAAAGGACCAAATTTTAAGAGAGACTCTGAAATTTTATGTAATGTTAAATCTACTGTATTAAAACTTCTGGAGATGAGCACTGATCACTGGGGGTAATATTATTACATATGTAATATTTTCTAGGTATTATCAGCCTGTGCAAACCTGGAAATTCGGGCATTCAGTCTCTCATAGGAGTACTCTGTATACCAAATATGGAAATACGGGTAGGTGGTAAATATTTGGCACTGATATAGGAATAATATTGGGTGTTTAACTAAACATATTCTCAACTTTCTAACAATATAATGGTTTAAACACAGACTCCAGTTATATAACCACAGTCCTCATGTTTATTGAACCCCAAGTTCAAGTGTAATTCTGTTATAAAATTCCTATAAGAATAGAAAGCACACCATGCATGTGCGAGAAAAGTACATAAATTAATCTTTATTCACAAACCAAAGCAAATTTACAGTAGCTGCAGTTACAAGTTTAAAGCACAACAATCCGAGTTGAATCCAAGGGAAATAAAAACGTTTCTTCAGAAATGTATTAAAGAAGTTGATAGTGTCAGCTATAACTGTTCTCAAAATCTGCAAAGTAGCCTGAACTTGTATAGAATTTATGGTGAAAGTAAGGTAGAGTTAAAAAGTAAACAAACCCCATCTTTGCTTTGCTTCACTATATTATTTCAGTTTATGAAAAAAGAAATAATAAATACAACAAATGCACAAGTTTTAGCACTCTAGAATGTCAGCCTTGGTATTAACAGTGAAACTAAGAACAATTTTTTTATAAATCTGTAAAATTCGTCTTGTTGGGTTTTTTTTGGTAGCGAGGTCTGCTTGAAGTTCTGTATGATATCTTTCGCCTTCCTCTTCCTGTTATCGCAGAAGAATTTATTGAGGCACTTCTCAGTGTAGGTAAGTATTTAAAATAGATCAAATAAGCATTCTGTATATTAAGCTCCTCTATCCATTTGAAATTTTCACTGTGTCCTCTATATTGTAAGTTGCTTATTAACTATTTTCTCACTGAATTCGTTAGGTACCCTGAAGTCCTTTAAAATCCTTTATCAACTGTAAAGTTAAATAAAAGATCATCAGCGGAGCATTTACCTCAGAGATTGTGTAAACACGTTGCTACAAACTAGACTTCTTTGAACTGTCCAAAGTGTTCATAATGCAGATGTGTTAGTGAATGTTACAGAAAAGTTATTAAACAGTCTTTCTTATGTATTGTGTATGCTAGCTGTCCCCACTGCACCGTAGCGGACTTCTACTTTTTCAAGGGCTAGTGCATGTTTTTTCATGTCTTTATGTTTAGATAAGGTAGTGTTCTATCTTAAGAATTACTGCTTTGTAGGACCTGGAGTATTCTCTGCTTTGTTCCACAGTGCAAAAGTATGAGCCCAAAAGGAGCAAATTTCAGCCTTTACTGTTCCCCCAATTCTCTGATTGCAAATGTTTCTTCAGGCCATTGATCATAAAAGTTTAATCCTGTTCCACATTAATAAGTAAATAAATAATTCTCTGTTGCAAACTTGCTACTTCAGTGTGGGGTTGTACATTGTAAAATTTCAAGTGCTAATGGTATTTTCTTTAAACAAGTTTAATGAATTGAAAATGTCATTATTGTGGTTGACACTTAAATATGCAAGGTATCCTTGCTTTATTCAGGAGTGTGGGTTAGATGAGTTGTTGGAGAGCTGACAAAATTTTCTACAATTTGAAACCTGTGATAACATTTGCTGGCAATTATTATTATTTACCTACTGAGAACCATTAAAATAACACTATGAAAGCTAGTGTTAAAATTAGCTTTGTCCGTATTTTCTTGTTCTAGATCCAGGCCGGTTTCAAGACTGCTGGAGACTTTCTGATGGCTTTGTAGCTGCTGAAGCTAAAACCGTGTTACCCCATCGAGCCAGGTCACGGTGAGGATTTAATGAACTCAGTCTGAACACCTTTTCTTGTTTTTGTGGGTTTTTTTTTGTTTTTGTTTTGTTTTGGGGTTTTTTTGTTTGTTTTACTTTGTTTTGTTTTGGTTTTGGTTTTTTTTTCCTTTTTTCTTTTTTTCTTTTTTTTTTTTCTTTTTTTCATTTTGTTTGGTTGGTTGGTTTTGGTTTTTTTGTTTTCTGAGGCACAGTAAGAAATGATCTTAGTAAAGTGTTTCCATATTGGTTTTTCTCTATAGGCCTGATCTCATGGATAATTACTTGGCTTTAGTGCTTTCGGCTTTTATTACCAATGGACTTCTTGAGGTAACTAATCACGTTGAGTTTGAATAATATGCTTGATTCTTTTTTCCTATGATTGTTCAAATAAGATGTTACACATTAATGTTGTAATAACTTCTAATTTTTTGAAGGGTCTGGTGGAAGTAATCACAAGTAGCGATGACCACGTATCTGTTAGAGCAACTATCCTTTTGGGAGAACTTTTGCACATGGTGAGTAAAACTTCATGTAACTTGTAAGCAGATACTTGCTATTATAGCATTGAATTTGTGTTACAAGCCTGGAACATGTAGTTTTCATCCAAATAGTGGATTAATTTACATTGCATATTTTTCATATATTAAAAGCAGTAGTGATCAATAGGAAGTCTATTTGGAAAGTATCAAAAATGCTAGGGATTCTGCTCCAAGAATAATCTTCAGCTCTGACTCTCACCACTACACTTCCTTGCCATAGTAGCCAGTTTTATTTTTAAGCTAGACTCCTGCAAACTCACCGATCAGTTACTATGTTTGGGAAAAGGACCGTTACTAATTTTTTGCGTTCCTTAGAATGGTGGTAGCTGGCCCTCAGTGTGTTTAGCTTTCTGCTTCCCAGACTAGGCACATGAAAGTTTTTTCACATTCAGCTTGTTGTGGTTTGGGTACTCAATATTATTAATGGAGGTAACTGCAGCTTGGTGGGCTACTCTTTCAGCACTGCTGTGGATATCTTCCCTTACAGGGAAGCTTTTGCTTCCTTCTGCCTCTGTCTGCCTTACAGGAGCTGCCTCTGTAGCTTTTACAGGAGCTTCTCTTTTAACCTAAACTATTTTCATACAGATGAAGTCATACTCTCTCTCAGTGATGAGAATAGCATATGCAGCAGATCACTTTTATCGATTTTCTTGTGTATTTTAAATCTTTTCTCCAAATAAACTACTTTGTAATGGTTGGTAAGACTGTGAAGTGTGACTTCATCATAAAAAATTTGAATATGAGTTATCCGACATAGTCTTCATCTTTAGATTACCAACTCTCTTCAGCGGTGTGCCAAAAAAAAAGCACAGTCTTCAGATGTGAGATTGTTTATTACTGCAATGATTTGCATCTCAGGTCAGCATCATGAGTTACAATCACAAAAAATCTCTAGTTTCTTCAATGATTTTTCTTTAAATAATTGATGGAATTTTTTTGGGTATTCAGTTAGTCATGTAGTTTTAAAAGAGGAATCTATAATAATGTTTGCTATTTTCCTCATCTCCTGAATAGTGTGGAATGTTAATGACTGTTACGTCGAGATACGCTGCAAAGCATAGGTATATCTTGATTTTCCGAAGAGGAGATTTATTAGTCAGGTGTGACTTTGTCAAGAACTGAACAAATACTTACATCTTTATCTGATTTTTAGAGATGGAAGTGTTTTATATTCATTATTCTTTAGTTTCCAAAAGTATTTGCCTACGCTTATTAACAACAGTTATACATATAGTTACTTAAGAAGTTACATTAATTAATCAATCAGTTGCAGTTTTTGTGCAGGAATGTTTTAGAAGAAATTGGCAGCTTAAATTGTATTTCTGATTTTAGATTTTTTTAGTAGTTACACTCATGTTATAACCATATCCAGTGCTTTGCAAGTTTTTTTGCTAACACTTAAAAAAACCCACCAAATCAAACAACATGGATTATAAAACTCTGAAATCTGAAATTGTGTTACTTTCAAGTGTATTTGAGGTTGATCAGTTAGATTACAAATTCGAAATGGTTTGTGTAGTTATGCTCTGACATTAAGTGAAATGTAGTTTCGTTGTCATGAATTGAAAGTGTCTTGTGAAAAGTGGTATGTGCTTTAAACTTTGATCCTAAAAAGATGGCTGAAATTGTTGTAGTAGGTTATTCTAACTGGTCTTTTTTGTTTGTTTTAGGCAAACACAATTCTTCCTCATTCTCACAGCCATCACTTGCACTGTTTACCAACACTGATGAATATGGCAGCATCTTTTGATATTATGAAAGAGAAAAGACTGTAAGAATTCTAAGTTATATTTAAAAGCATAAAACTGTCAAAAAATGCCATCTTCTGTGTACTTTACAGTATTCAAACCTCCGAATGAAAGAAATCAAATAATTTGCTAGATTCACAAGACTTTAATAGGCATTCCTTCAACTCAGTGTTCTTAGTTGCTTTTCTATGTAGAAGACAAATTGAGTGTGTTGGGTTTTTTCTAGAAGGAAATCTTTTGTTAGTTATTCTTCAATTCCTAGTCTGTCTTGTCAGATCAGTATTCTGATAAATATCATAACGTTCTGTTTTGTCTTTCATTCTATTGTCAGTGATAAAATTATAAAGTGGTTACAAATACTATTGTGAAATGATGAACTCTACGTGTAGAGTGCTTTCTAAAAGTGTAGTGCTCTTCTGCTTTTTAGTTTTGATGGTTTCATATATGTGAGTAGAAGATTTTGATATGCAGAAACAGTTTGTTTTCAAAAAACACATATGTGAAAGTTCATCAGAGGATATTTTATGTTGTCCAAGCTGTGGGATAAGCAGAAGGGATATGCTTGTGGATTACCTATGGTTGTTTTGCCTTTTGGCATTTGTGGACACACCTGATAGAGTAGTAAGAATTCTCGGTTTTGTTGAAAGTGGTGTGCTAGAAGCAGTATTTTTTATTTCGGCATCTTGATATTGGTCAACACTCTGCATTGTTTCATACTTTGAAAAACTGTAATTCCTGTTATGGATTGAATTTTCATAATTTAAAGTGACCAAATTCAAAGATTTTTTTTTGAAAATAAAAGCACTCTCCTACACTTTGAGAATTTTTGTCTATGGGGAAGGTAGTCTTAACTCCTGATTTTTAGACCTCCTTATTTTTATTTGCTCAGCAAGTGTTTTCTTTTTCTGCTACCCCTGTTTTGTAATTAACTGGTTTTGCCCTTGTTAGCTGTCATTTCTGCTCCTTCTTATCTTTTCCTGGAAACCTTGTTACATGCTATTGCTGAATTGTTTAGATAAAAGAGCAGGAAGCTTACTACCGATAGTTCTGCCACTCTCGAGGGGAGTGGGGAAGGAATAGAATGTACAAGCAAAACTTTGTTACTCTAAGTTGAAGCTAGCCCAAACTTTACTGCACAATGTTGGTCTCACATTGTGAATCAACTTTAAACTTTACAATACCTTCTGTGAACTGTGACGACCACCACTAATTCCAGAGTAAAAGAAAAGTTAACCGTAAGGGTGATATTTCAGTACTGGAAACTCTGAAAGATAATTTTCTGCATAATTTCAGTATGAGACTGAGTCTTATGGTTGTATCAAAACTTGTCTCGAGAAGATAATTTTCTTTTTATGTGCTTCAGAATTGTTGGTCAGGTCTTTCTTGAACTGTTTATTCAAGAGATGTAATGGTGCTCTTTAGTTTGGTAACAGTTGCTAAATACTGATCATGGTGTTTATTTTTTCTATTAGGCGAGCAAGTGCAGCACTGAACTGCTTAAAACGTTTTCATGAGATGAAAAAAAGAGGGCCTAAACCTTACAGCCTCCATTTAGATCATATTATTCAGAAAGCAATCTCAACACACCAAAAAAGGGATCAGTACCGTGTACAGAAAGACATCTTTATTTTAAAGGTATTACCATTATTCATTAAAAATTAACTTGACATTGTGTTTCAGAGACTTGGATTGTGCCCCCAGGGTTCACTCATTTACTTCAGAGTCATTTATGTGATTTCTTTGTAGTACTTTTTTTTCATCTGATTTGTCTTTTGGATACTTGTAGATAGTATATTGTATTTCTAGCCATTGAGGAGCAAAACTCCAATAATTTTTAATGCTTTTTGAAACTAGTTGTGATCTCTTACTTTTAGATTGTTAATGCAGTACTGTAACCATGCAGTTTACCTTCACATGCAAATTATTGTCAAGTACAGTGTTTTTGATTGTTACATGAACAGTATCATGTTGCAAGACAGAAAAAGTAATGCAAGGAAACTTACTGTCAGTTTTTGTGTCTATATTCCAGGATACAGAAGAAGCACTCATCATGAATCTTCGAGACAGCCAAGTTCTCAATCACAAAGAGAACCTTGACTGGAATTGGAATCTGATAGGAACCATACTGAAGGTGAGTTTATGAAGGGCATGATAGTATTTTGAAGAAATTGTTTGGGAAGAAGTCTCTGTTTCACATGTGAGCTCTGGCTTTCTAATCTTAAGTCTGTAGTACATCAAATAATTTGTTTTATTTCAGAAAATTAAGATTCATAGATTTAATCAGTGCTGGTGTAGTCTCTTCATATACATACCTTTAACTTTTAAAAAATACACCATAGTTACATTCACAAGTTTTCTTAATAAGCATATATTAAGTGTTATATATCTTTATTGTATAGAAATCAACTTTGCAAAACTAGCTATATTGTCTTTAAAGCTGTTACTACTTTAGACTGCAGAGGGATACTGCCTTATTCAGTTTCATAGCAGATTTTTTTTTTATATTATGAGCTGAAAGTTATAGATGGGTTCAAGGTCAAACTTCAGATGCTTAGTCTGAGCCACATGAAAGCTTCATTGGTATCCAATCTCACTGAATGCCTTGAACATATACAAATACTAGAATACATTACAAAATTAATTTGTTTTTATAATATACAGGAAATAGCTGATGTGAAGGCCTTGTTTTAAATATATTTAATGCAGAGTTTATAAGATACTGCCTCTTTTTGTAAGCAGTAAATCTACTTTCTTTGAGTAAGAAAACTTTGTGAGTACTCAGTATAGTCTTCAAACCAAAATACCTCCTGTCATTCTGTGCAGCAAATGCAGCCTTCAGTTGAGTTACATTTTATTGCCGTCTTTACTGTGTTGATACAGAGACAGTGGAAGTACAGAAAAAGATTAATGGTTTTTTTAAATGGGGTTTTTTGTTTTGTGAGTTCTTTTTTTGCTTGTTTTTCTTTATTTTAAGAAAAGAAATTAGGTATTTCCATGCCTTTCAGTCAGGGACCAGTAAATTTGAAAGAGCACCAGAAGTGTCAGCCTCAACTATATCTGACACTTATCATTAGTGGAGTCAGCTTTACTGATCTTTAACTAGTGCACAGTATGTCTTAATACTGAAATATTAATTGGAAATTTAGAAAACTGTCTTGTATAATGACCTGAATATGTATATGACGGTAGCTTTGCGCCACCAGATTTCCAGGCTTTTTTACTGCAATTATTAGATTTACTGGGTTACTAGATATTTATTATTATTAGTCGTAGGTATTTTTAGTTTTGATTCAGTATTAAATTTATTATCTGGAAAATGTTTTTCAGAATCTCACTGTTAATTAATCCATGTAGTATTTTAATGGTGGAAGCTTTATGTAATTGACCGCTAAAGTGTTTTGAGTTTTATTTAACTGTAATTTATATCAAATGGTCATTTTCTCTGCTATCTCAGACCTCCTCAGCAATACATTTTCTAGTGTCCTGTCAAACAGTTGCTAATATCTCACAATCCAGGATGACTTTCAGAATGAGAAGTGTGTGTGTTCTCTGGTTCACTTCTAACCACTTCTGTTCCTGTTAGACTTCACACCACCAGCATGAACTGAGATGTTATCAAAATAGTCCATCTTTGGTCCTCAAACAACCAGGATCCAGATTCCAGTGTTTCAAATTTGTTGTCTTCTGTGGCTACTCACCTCCGTCTTGCCTGTTACAGCCTTACATCTGTGGAGCATCTGCTCTCTGACCACCTCAGTTGTGTGCACCTCAGGTGGTCCCTTACTGCCTTTTTTACTTGTCCAGCTCGCTGTCTAAACTGCTAAAAGGGCACCAGAAGTGTCAGTATCATTTGTATCTGGCACTATCATTAGTGCAGTCAGTTTTACTGATTATTAACTGCTGAATTGGATGGCTTAATACTGGAATACCAGTTGGAAAGGTAGAAATGTGTCCTGCGGAAAGGAGAGGAGAATGTTTGATGCACTTTTTTCCATCCCTGACAAGAAAGCATTTACTAGTAGCAGTGAAAAGAAGTCTGAAACCATAAAGATAACAGATGGCTGTAAAAACAGAGGAAGACGCAATGGGAAGAAAGGAAGGATAGGTCCTGAAGAGAGTATTATTCTTCATGTAGTCATTCTTAAAACATCTTACAGAGTACCAGCAGGGGAGTTGCCATTTTAGTAAGAAGAATTTAAATGAACTACAATGAAATAATGTTTATTTTTAAACCAAAGCTGATGAATGTTGAAACAACAAAAAAATTATTTCCCTATTATGCGTATCACATTTTTTATTTGCAGAGAAGAAACTGAACAAAATTGTTAATTTGTCATCAGCTTTTCATAGTTTTCTGTTGTCATTAGAATTGTGACTTTGTACACATAGTTAGTGACCAACATTCCTTGTCACTCTCTCGAAAAACATTAAACAGTACTTGAAGCAGGAAAGGTGGACTTTTCAATAAAATAAGTCCTTTTTATAAATGTAACATTTTATGCAAGAAAACTTATATTTCTAACTATTAGGTAAGTATAACTGATGGAAATAAGTGAATTCTAGTGACTAATGAAGGACTGATGTAAAAGTTTCATATAATGCTATATTTGCTGTTTTTCCAGTGGCCAAATATAAATCTAAGGAACTATAAAGATGAGCAGTTGCACAGGTATGTAAAAAATTTTGTAGACTTCCTTTGAAGAAAAATTTGGAAAAACTGATTTTTTACTATTGCAATAAAATATTCCTTGGATATATCACATTTCTGAAACTTAATCTGTAGATAGGCAGGGAATCTTTGAAAATTTATTTATGTGATGCAAAAGGCAAACTGTATTGTTTACTATGATTTCAGAAAGTAAGAGAAAGAAATGGTTAGATTAGGTGAATGAAAACTGTTAATGAATAAATAAGATCATTTCCTGGCAGAACACAAAAATGTGTTTTTCACAGTAGAGTTAACTGTTATAGCTAGAGAAAACTCAGGTTGCAAGATCTTTTTTAGTTCTTTGTTAGTCTAGATAATATAGTCTTTGAAACTCACGACAGGATGAATTACAGCAGAATAAATTATAAGCATGACAATGAGAAGGAAACTGTCTCCTAAGAGCATAGAGGTTTTAAGTTCCTTTGTTTATAATAAGTCATTAGTTAGAAAATACTTTATAAAACACAGTACATCATCATCTCTGAAGTTTTCTGGATAGACTTATTACTGTTACCTGCTGCTCTTCTAACAAATTAAAAAAAAATATTTGCCAATAAACCAATTTAAGGATAGCCTGTTTTTCCTTCCAGGATCATCTTATCTTGTAAGACTGTCCTTGTCATTCTGAAAAACAGCAAGTTCTTTTTTACTTTCTTTAGGTTTGTAAGGAGATTGCTGTATTTTTACAAGCCTAGCAGTAAACTCTATGCCAACCTGGATCTGGACTATGCCAAGGCAAAGCAGCTCACAGTCGTGGGCTGTCAGTTTACTGAATTTCTTCTTGAATCAGAAGAGGTAATACATTTTCAGCTACAAGACTGAAGGTAGAATGAGTAGTCTTGCTGTATGCCACTTGGAGGAGAAATCTCAATTTTTGGTAAAGACGTCTGAGACTGGGTCTTAAATCAAAAATGATCAGTATAATTAAGAAATGAAATGTAAAACACTGAGAAAGATAATTGTGTTTATGAAGAAGTTTTATTAAATACAGTTTTGTTAAATGCAACAGAGCTTGATGGGATTTTTCTGTATTTTTTACCTTCCTTTTCTACATACTTCTTTTGTGATAAACAGTTTTATCCCTCAGGGCAGAGGAAAATGTCATTGAATAATACATTTCCCTTTTCCTGGAAAGGATGAATTGGTTCCTAAAATACCTCCAGGCTAAACTCGTTTTATTCGCCTTGTACCTTTTTCTGTAGTCTGAATTGATTGCTGCTCTACATTTCTGTTTTGTGTCTGTTGTGTTTGTACATTTTAAGAAATTTAAAAGTATGGATTTCAGTAAAGAGGAGAGACACAGTTCTGTTAGTAACAGATGTTATTCCTCTTTGTTTTGTTAGGATGGACAAGGTTACCTGGAGGAATTGGTTAAAGATATTGTACATTGGCTCAACTCTTCATCAGGAATGAAACCTGAACGTAGTCTTCAAAATAATGGGTTACTAAATACCCTTAGCCAGCACTACTTTCTGTTTTTTGGTACTTTATCTTGTCACCCTCATGGAGTGAAAATGCTTGAAAAATGTAATGTGTTTCAGTGGTGAGTGTTTTTATTCTGTTTGAATTTTGCTTACATTGTAATAGTTATGAAAATTTTAAACTGTGCATCAGAGCCACATTATTTGGAAAGCTGGAAACTTAAAAGTTACTTTGGTTTACTTACAGGTAAAAATCCCCCTTTTTTTTTTTTTTTCCCTCGTTTAAGAAAGGGTCTTCTAGTCTGTCATTACTAAACAGATAGAGGTGATTGTGGCATAAGCAGCTTATCTTTTTCCTGTCCATACCTGTCTGAGACAGATCAGATTCAGGAAGGATTATAGTGTACTGAAAAGATGGGTGTGAGGAAATAAAAAGAAAAACTGAAACACACAAACCACCAAAAGCTAACAAGCATCATATTGTTCGTGAAATGTATTGGTATCTGTCTTACTTCAACTTCAGTTCAGTGAATTTGAGTGAAGTTCTGAAGTCCAACATTTTGTTCATGTACAGATAAACTTAGCTCTCCTTGGGAATGAATTTGCTAGTGACTAATACCAGTTTATTTAGATACAGTAAATATAAGCAGAAATGCAATTGTTTTGATGTACTCCTTTTCTTCCAAGTTGGTTTAGCTCATTATAGAAAGAAGGTTTTTTCCTGGCTTCAGAAAACTTGATTTATAATAAAATTTAGACAATTGACAGGACTACCTTAATTGCAAGCCTTGTATACAATGTTTTACAATGAAGAATTGTTCACAGAGTTTCATGAATATTAGTTTTTATACTCATAATGACTAATTTAAGTATGCTGACAAAATCTTTACAGAGCAGTTATAAAAAATGTTGATTTGGGGTTTACCAATTGCAGTTTAGTGCATTGTTTTGTCCACATTGACTTTACATCTATAACAGTTGGAAACTACTACCATTCGTATGCAGCCTTACTTTTTTATGATTATTCTTCATGTGGAAGGATAATTCAAAGTGCTTAAATTTAAATTATGGATTGAATAAATAAATGGGCTTGACTGGGTTCAAATACTATTTTTATTTTCTTCTTCCTCCCTTTCCGTGCCTCCAGTCTTCTTAATCTTTGTTCTTTGAAGAACCAGGATCACTTGTTAAAATTGACTGTTTCTAGTCTGGATTATAGCAGAGATGGATTGGCAAGAGTAATCCTTTCTAAAATCCTGACAGCAGCTACTGACGTAAGTTCAGTTCAACTTATATTCCTTTGTTATTTGCCAGTAGACATTTATTATGTTGTTCAAGGTGTACAGCGTTATTTTTTAGGTGGTTATGTATACAGAAAGTTGGGTTTTTTTGTAATTAGAAAAATGAAACTCCTACTTATATAGATTTTGAATGTGTTGTGAACTTCACATCCTATATTGTATTTGTGCTCAAGAAATTAAGTCATTTAATTAGAGGCTTCTCTTGTGTGTAAAGGGGGTTAAAGTCTTGATATGTATAAACCAAGTGTGACACTATTGTCTAGGTAGTGGACATCCTAAATTAATTGTGAAGGCATTACCACAGGTAGAAATCTTTATTTCTAGCAATACTAAACAGGTTAACCTTGCAGTGGTAGATACTCTTGGTAGTGTTTGAGGTTACTCAGTGTGGTGGAACTGAGCAGAAACGGTAGCTCCTGCAACAAGGAATTGGTTCAGAAATAGGCATTGGGATTGTTTCTCATGAATCAAAGAAGTTGAGTGGGAATAAAATACATGGTTACTTGGGAAGTTAGACTCTTGAACTTTTAAGGTCTAACATTATTAGACAAGCAAGCATTGATGTCAGGGAAATGACAATTAGTAAGTTGAAATATAACTAGAAAAGAATGTTCATTACTTCAAAAGGAGTTGTTTCTGTCACCTGAACAGACAGAATGTATTTTAGAGTGGATACAAGAGAGAATAAAGTAAGTGCTATCTTTAAATGTCTCATGGTATTTTGAAAGCGGGAGAAAGAAACTGAGGATATTTCTCTGAGACTTATCAAAGATGAGGTGATTCTTATGGTTAAAGAGTGGAGTCTGAAGGTAATGAGGATAGTTGAGTTTGAAGGAATTACTCATTGCAAGAGAAGGGTGAGGCTGTCTAATGACTAATTTTTTTAATTGCCTTCTATGTTCATTTTAAAAGCAAAAAGAAATATGGAATTTCACATAATTTGTGAAAAGCTGTGTTTAGAAAGGGAGAAAGACCATCTCCAGTAGGTTCCTGTCTTTCAGAAATCTTAATTCCCTGAGATGTTTTTGAATAAAATACCTTATTAGTTTATTTCAAAACCAGAAGATAGTCTTTTTCTTGGATACTCATGTTATAGCCTCAAACAACTTTTAGAACTACCCAGATCTGTGAAGCACCCATTTGCTAATGAGTGTCTATGAACAATAACAATTAATTTCTCTAGGCAACTTGGAATTAGGAGAGTAGTATTTTGGGGTTACTGTATACAACAAAGTCAAAAACAGAGCAATATCCTTGCAGATCAGTGGAGGAGAAGCACATCTTAACCTACTTTCAGATGTGCTTTGGTCTTTCAAGCTAAAGGAAATTAATGCTCTCTCAGCTGCCTCTCTGCCAGTTCATGGTAGAAATAGCAGAGCAGCCAGTGTGTCCTCAGGTGCGGCAGTTCATGACCTCAAATTTTATCCTTATGGGTGGCTGTGGGGGACAATTGCCCTGCATCTGCTGGTATCTGTGCTGTGCTGTTTGTAGTCAGATGAGCGTAATGACTTCTGACTTGATTCATTACTTCTGAGGGTCTCAAAGTCCTTTAATACTAAAATTAAGCACCTTCTGACAGATTTAGTATAGAGCTTTGTTTGTGTTTTTCATGCAGTTCATGCATGAGGGAAAGAAAGATCCTCTACACTGGTTTACTTGTTTGATCTCATAAAAAAATAAAAACATTTCAGGATTTTCCTTTATGTGGAAAAGCAGTGCTGGACTTCCCCTCCCAGGGCTTCACTCCTTTCTCTTCACTGTACTGAACAGATAAACTGATCAATTTAAATTTTTTATTCAGTAAGTTATGAGCAGTAGTACAGAAATTGACAAAGTACTTGGTTCATTCTGCTGTCACTTGGAGAAATTCATAGTAATAGGAGAAACTGTCTTATTGCAGAAAAGATTTGAGGTTTTCTAAGTTTTGAAGATCAAATATTTTCACAAAACAGTTTAGTGTTTATTAAAATAAGTTCCCAAGTGGTTTTACTATTTGCTCTGTAAAGTCTTTTGCGAAACTTGGCAAACTTGAAAGTGTGTGCAATTGCACTGGCCATTTGCAAGGTATATTTGTTGCTAATTTTGATGAGTTTGTATGATGCTGTCACATAAGGGCTTTCAAAGGACACTTGCAGTGACCAATTGTGAGCTCAGACTCAGTTTTCCTGTTTGATAAGCGAGAAGTAGCTCTCCAACAAGCTGTAACTTTAATAGAGAAGGTGTTCATCACAGCTGCTTGCTGCCAGATTGGTAATTGAAATGTGCTTTTTAAAGTTATAAATCATTAACTACGCTAGCTGTTTTTCTTCTATTCAAGAAACCATTTTCCTTACTTTGCAGAGCTGCAGGTTGTATGCAACAAAACACTTGCGAGTATTGCTGAGAGCTAATGTAGAGTTCTTCAGCAACTGGGGGATTGAGTTACTGGTGACCCAGTTACATGATAAAAATAAAACTATTTCCTCTGAGGCACTTGATATTCTAGATGAGGCATGTGAAGACAAGGTAAGCATCCTATCCCTTTTTAAACTTCTTGGCATGAGACTCTCAAGCTGTTCCCCACCCCCTTCCCTTGCACCAAAGTGAAAACATGTAAGCAGCTACTGCTGGTTTCCTTTCTTGATTGTTATTGATGGACTTATAGTGGTTTATAGACCTCATTGGTGAAAACACTGCAGTATGACTGACAAGAAAGCCTAGACTTGTGGATTATGCCTGTTTTTAAATAAGAATTGCAACTAATTCAGCTATTTTTTTCATTACATATTTTGTGATGTAATAGATATGTAATGACAAAAAAGTACCTAAAATTGATGAGTACTAGGATGAATTTGGCACTATTTGATACTTCCTGTTGTGAAAACTTGCTTCTTCATTGCTGGCAGATGTTGAAGTTATTACAGTTTTCAGAATTATACAGTGCTCAAACACTCCTTTCATGTTCTTAATTATTTTAGGCCAATCTTC
This sequence comes from Formicarius rufipectus, assembly GCA_013399695.1. NCBI lineage: Eukaryota > Metazoa > Chordata > Aves > Passeriformes > Formicariidae > Formicarius > Formicarius rufipectus. The sequence goes on along the minus strand of VXAU01002660.1, from coordinate 44,802 downwards.
ATGCCCTTATCCAAATGAAACCAGCTCTTTCTCATCTTGGAGACAAGGGTTTGCTTCTACTTCTAAGGTAAATTTTGAATATGCTGTTTGACTTCACACCATGGAAATAAATGTGTATTCCTTTTTATTCAAATTATGTGATTTGATTTTTTTTTTCCAAGTAGAGTGGTAACTGTCTGATGTTATTTTACAGATTTCTGTCCATTCCAAAAGGGTTTTCTTATCTAAATGAAAGAGGTTATGTAACAAAACAGATGGAAAAATGGCAAAAGGTAATGCTAAGAAGAAAGTGTGTTTGATGTTAGGAGGAGGAATGGTATGAATACATGGGTTTAGACATTCAGAGATTCCTTAAAATATTGTGTATTAATGTACATGTATTGTTAATGCAAATACATATAACTATTGAAAAACACTGACAAGGACTTAGAGTTCCATAGCTCCTCTGTGTGCTTTTGATTGACCCAGGGCTTTGTATAATTTTGATATTTCAGCAAGTATTTCATGGGTGTAGTGCCTTTCTGGAATAAGTTGTTGTGTAAGGTCTTTTCTAGAGGAGTGTGCAAAGGAATGCTACCTGTTACCTCTGGTTATTGCTAATTAAAGTTAATTGTAGAGCTCAAGAAGATAGAATTAGCTTTGCTGTTAGGAAGTAGAGGAACACAATACTATTAAAAATTCTTCATTGTCATAAATTCAATTACACTCTCCAGACCTTATCTTGTTTTTTTAATTGATTATTGGTCTCATAGGCAATTTTTTTGCTAGTTAACTCACTCTTCAGGGAGTCCTGAAATGCGTGGTGGTCTATTGAAATTATTTGAGTTTATCAGATGTGAAGTATTTTCTTCCTTTTTTGAAAAAATGCACTGAAATAGTTAGGAAATAAATTTTTGACTCTGAAAATTCATTGTATGCTTGCAGTACATTAATTTTGGTGAGCCCCACCTTCAGATCATAAAAAAATTCAGGCAGCCTTAAGGAGCACTTTAATTATTTTTTCCTTATAAAGTATCATCTATAATACCATAAACCACTAAATGTATTGTGTCAACCTTTGTCTTCTAATAGGAATACAACCTAAAGTATGTTGAACTGATTGAAGAACAACTTAATGAAGCACTTACTACTTACCGCAAACCTGTTGATGGTGATAATTATGTTCGTCGGAGCAACCAAAGGTAAATTTGGGGAAATGGATCTTGAGCTGGTGGGACTGATCGACAAAGCTGTAAGCTAGAAAAAGCTAGAAAGCTGTAAGTATGAGGGAGCGAAATACCAACAGGATTTCAGTTTACACTGCTCCGGAGAACACAGAGGTCTCATGAACTTATCTGAAATGTTTTTATATCAACACAATATGAGAAGCAAACAGAATGAACTGAAAGCACTGATGAGTTCCCAGAGCTTTAACATCATTGATTTTACCAAGACTTGGTAGAATGACCCACATTATTGGATACATTGGATACATACAGGCAATTCAGCAGGGATAGGCAGGGCACAGGGCAGGTGGATGTGTCACTCTGTGGATAAAGAAGATGTTTGAATATATAGCCCTTACAGTTGGTGGCAATGTCATTGAGAACCTCTGGTGAGGGTTAAGGGGATGGGAGACAAAGGAGCTGTACTGGGTGTTTGCTGCTGATTGCTCAGCCAGGATGTTAGCACTGATGCGTCATTCAGTAGGCCATCAGAAGTTCCTGGATCTTCTTCTTGTGGGCTTTTTATGGAAGATTTCAACTTCCCAGGCATCACCTGTGAATATCATGCTGCAGTAACTAGCAGTCTTGGGAATTCACAAAGTCTGTAGGAGATAACCTTTTTGTCACAGACATTCAGTGAGCCAGCTAGGAAAGGTGCCCTCCTAAACTTGTTGTTTGTGAATACAGGACTTGGGGAGATATGATTGTAGGGAGTTGTCTTGGCCACAATGATCATGACATGGTTGAGTGAAATTCTTCAGTTTAATGAAAAAAAGGAAAGCAGGCTTGCTCCCTGGGACTTCAAAATATCAAACTCGGGGAGCTGTTTAGCAGAGTACCCTTTTTAGGGCAAAGGAGTCCATGAGTCCTGGTCTGTCTCTAAAAACCACCTCTTGGAAGCACAGGAGCAGGCAATCCCATTGAGCTGTAAGTGAAGCAAGTGGGGCAGATGATCACTTTGACTGAACAGGGAACTCCTCGTGGAGCCCAAGAGGAAAAAAAATTATATTATCTCTGGAAGCAAGGTGAGGCTTCTGAGGAAGATTGTAAAGCTGTAATTCATAAAAGCAGGGGAAAGGCACAAAAGGCTAAAGCTCATTGAGCACTGAAACTGGCCAGTGTTCTGTCATACAACAAGAAATGCTTTTTTAAAATGCGTTAGTAGCAAAAGGATGTCAAAAGAAAACATTGGATTGATACTTGCTGAAGATGGGGTCACCTGGTTTATAGGCATGAAGAGAAGACAGAGTGATTCAATGTGTTTTTTTTGCCTCACTCTAGCAATATTGGTAAGCCTTGGACTACCTGGCCACAAGTTGGTGGTCCACAAGTGTAACTTGCCATTTTTTTGGCACTGAGGTTGTATGAGACCAGCTATATCAGTTGAATGCTCACAAGGCTCATGAGGCCTGGTGGGGTTTCTTCCAGAGCACCGAGGGAGCTAGTAGATGTTGTGTTAGGACCTGTGTCTATCAGTTACCAAAGGTCTTGGGAGTCTGGGGAAGTCCCTGCTCACTAGGATCTAGCCACTGTTGTTCCAATTTCCAGGAAGGGTATAATGGAAGACCCAGGAAATTACAGACCTATTAGTCTAAACTGAGTTATGAAAAAGATTGTGAAGAAGATTATACTGGATATTATTGAAAGGCATTTGTTGAGTTTGGAGAAAAGGAGGCTGAGGGATGATCTCATTGTTCTGCATCTTCATGAGGAGGGGAAGGGAGAGGCAGATGCTGATCTCCATGTTATCTAGTGACAGGATTCTTGGGAATGGTTAAGAGCTGAAGCAGGAGAGGTTTAGACGGGACATTAGGAAGTATTTCCTTTCGCAAAGGCTGTGAGTGGTCACATAGTGGAACAGACTTCCTAGAGAGGTGGTCAATGCCATAAGTGTGTCAGTGTTCAAGGGGCATTTGGATATTGCCCTTAATAACAGACTTTAACTTTTGGTCAGCCCTGAAGTAGTCAAGCAGTGGGACTCTGTGATCATTGTAGATCCCTTCCAATCAAAATAGTCTATTCCTTTCTAAGTTCCTCAAAAGAATTCTCTTCATTTGAAAAAAATCAAGAGTAACTCATAACACTACACTGTAATTTATTTTAGAAGAAAATCTTAGAAGTACTGGGAAACCTACATATGTTTTCTCTTTCTGCCAGATTACAGAGACCACATGTTTACCTGCCAGTTCACCTTTACGGCCAACTGGTGCACCATAAAACAGGCTGCCATTTACTGGAGTCTCAGGTGAGGATGATAATGGTTTGTAACTTGAAATATTTTAAAAATCACTGTAACCCTTTTAAAATATGTTTTAAATGAAATTACATTTAAACAGTCATTGCAAAATAAGTTGATTATTAGTCTTAATTTGCAAATGTCTTTATCATCTAGTCTCATGTAAAATTCGTTCCTAACACTGAAATATCAGCAAAATACCTTGTAACATTTTTCTTGAAGTGACTGGCAAAATCTTAGAATGGAAAGCAATTATAAATAGAAAAAAAATTTCAGTCTCTGTGAATTGTATATTGACAAACATACATGCAGTAAAACTCTGCCTATCCTTTAAAGCATACAAAAATATGGAGTTGAGGGAAAAAGAATCTATCCAGTATTCTGAAAATATAAGGAAACAAGCCTTAAGCCAGTTCACAATTGCCTAAACTCACTTTTAATATGAGATTTTAAGATGAAATAATGCTTGAATATGATCATTGGAAAGTTCAGGGGAAAATCTATGTATTGCAGTGTGTTAGTTTGATTAATCTTTTATCTTTATAAAATCCAAAATAACTTCATGCAACCAGTGATTTCATTAAAATTTTCTTCTTGTATTACCACTGCTGTTAATTTATGATTATTATTCCAGAATTTCCACTGTTCATCTTAGGGCACATACTTTAAATCAGTGCTTTAATTTTTACTACAAATGCAAAAGAAGATGTTTGACTGAGGTCTCCTCTTAATTTTCAACTTAATTTTTTTTCTTCTGCTTTTCTCCCGCAGAGTATTGTTACAGATCTAAGTTACACTGTTCGTTCCCCAATGCTGGATAAATGGGAAGGAATTAAGCAGCTGAAAGCAGCCCTTTGGGCTTTGGTGAGTAATAGATTTACAGACTTTTTGCAGTTGTTTAGTTATGACTTTTGATTCTGAAATAACTGAGCAAAATCCCATATAAATAATAAATTGGGGTTTTTGTCAAAAAATCTCTGATTTTTCCAAGTTGGCATTCTGTATCATAACTAGACTTTCAGTTGAAAATGGTTCACTGCACCTGTTTTGGTCTGAGTTTTTTAATAGCCACTTTGTCTTGTTTTCTTTTTAACAAACCACCACCTATAGGCCAACGTTGCCATATGTAGCAAAAATATTAGTATGGAAACAGTAGTTACAAGTTGATGTGGTATGATTTTAATGTATTTCCTGTGGTATTTCTGGAAGAAAGTTGGCTGCCAGTGTAGATGAATGAGAATACATCTGGTCATGACACCCCTGGTACTTGGGACAGGCAGAAATGTAATTTGGTGCATATCCAAGATACACTTCTAAATTTGCTTTGCCACCCCATGCTACACTACTTCTTTCTTCTTTCTTGTCTTAGCCAAGGTAAATTTTAGAACATTTGTCCAAGGTGGCTATTACTGGAAAATATTGTATGTATGTAATAAAATGCCTGTTCAAGAGGAATGTAAAATGAGTAAACCAAATCATGCTGCAGGCTGTAGTAGAAGTGATAAAGTGAGGAATACATAATAATTCTAACTATGAGCTGGTTTAGGTATTATGCATACTGTGCTGAGTGCTTTTTTGGATTTGCACAACTAGGAGTTGCAGAAAGGATGCTCAAATCCCGTAATTGCTTTGAGAAGATGTGGTTTGAAACTGGTATCAACAGAAATATCAAAACTTTGCATTGACAGTGTTGCAGATCACATCAAGATCAAAACTCACTTGACAAATTTTATTTCAGGGTAACATTGGATCATCAAATTGGGGCCTTAACTTGCTTCAGGAGGAGAATGTAATACCAGATATAATGGCACTTGCTCAGCATTGTGAAGTTCTGTCTGTTAGAGGGTATGTGTATCTCATTCTTTTATAAAATTTACAGATTATGGTTGCCATCAGTTTTCAAATAGCTTTACCTGATTTACATGAATATCGCTTTGTACTTTATGTCATTGGTGGTTGAGTATCAATCTCACATTGACACAACAGTCAAATTGTATAAAAAGTCTGAAAGAAAATGCAGTAAGTGAAACCTATGAAAAAATATGCATACAACTCTTCTTTTTAAAAATAAAATATTTGCTACTTATATCTCTGTGAGAATCAATTTATTATTCCATTATTTTTACAAAACATCTTATTTAAATCTTTAAAGATATAAATAGGTGTTTTGCCTAATATTGTTACTGTGTTAGTTGTTGTCCTTTTTTTTCAAAAGGTACTTTTCTACTTTATGTAATAAGGCTCTTGTGATAATGAGTTATTTTTGAATAGTGTATTGTTCTCAGATACTTTAGTGCATTTCTTAAGCTTCCATTGATTTTCAAATAAAAATTAACAGTATGCTAGTTGTCAGTTTTGTGAAATTTCTGCTGAATTGTTTTGAAACTTTCAAAAGAGAAATAAGTTTAGTTAAATTAGGTGCTATTATTGTTGCTCTTTTTTCTATGTATATGTTGAATACAGAACCTGTGTCTACGTGCTTGGTCTAATAGCCAAAACTAAACAAGGATGTGACATTTTGAAGCATCACAACTGGGATGCAGTGAGACACAGTCGTAGACAACCTTGGCCAGTGGTCCCTGATGACATGGAACAGCTCTGCAATGAACTTTCTTCTATACCCAGCACTCTTAGCTTGAACTCAGAGTCCACCAGTTCTAGGCACAATAGTGAAAGTGAATCTGCTCCTTCAAGTAAGTATCAAAGTATCAAGTAAGTATCCTTCAAGTAAGAATCCAAGCAAACAAAATAAAAGCAACAAACAAGTCAAAGCCTGAAAAAGCCCCAGAATACCACAGAATGTCCTTACCAGACTTGGTAGGACGATGTTCAGGAAAATGGTGTAAAGGTGAAATTACAGTAAAAAAGACTGCGAGCACTAGCACAGTTATGTGCATTCAGAGAGATGGAGACAAGTGAGAGGGAATAATACAGTGTCTTAAGCTTCACATTTGGTGTAAAAGAAAGAAATGTTAACATTAGTGTAAGTTACTAATATATATGTCAAGTCATGGCAGTTTGCTGTAGTATACTGCAGAAAACTCCATGCCTGTGTGTAAAGATATACTTGATTGTCCTCAAAGGAAAGTTCTGGAAGATACATTCATGTGTTCTCTGGGTGCACATGCATACACAATGTATTGCTGTACTTAAATCATTGTGTATTTGGAGTATCTAATGCATTTTATTTTTGCTATATATGTCTGGTATTTAAATCCAGAAGTATACCATATTTAAATATTATTAAAGAAATGCTTCAGTTGTAATCCCAATGGCTGGTTATTTGCACTGAAATAAGATGGCGTGGCTTTTCTTTTGAAGTAATGAGACCTTCAGCTCAGATACTCCTCAAGTTAGGTAATTTGTGCTAAGTTCTGCAGAAAAATATGATGAATTAAAGTTGGAGTAAATTGCGTAGACTCACACTTTGGCTTCCGTAGAATGGCTTCCTCTTTTGCAACATAGTCCATACACTTTGAACAAATGTTCATTTTCAGTGACAAAGTCTCATGTAATTTCAGGTATGTTCATCATGGAGGATGACCGTTTTGGTAGTACTTCCACCAGTACTTTCTTTCTAGATATTACTGAAGATGCAGAACAGATATTTTATGACAGACCTGGACCTTCAAAGGACAAAGACCGTAGTCCCTTTCCTTTTTTTTCTTCTAGTAGACTTGTGAAAAATCGCATTCTAAACTCTCTTACTCTACCTAATAAAAAACATAGAAGTAGCAGTGATCCAAAAGGAGGAAAGCTGACGTCGTCTGACAGTAAATCAGGCCTGAGGCGGAATCGTACAGTAACAGAACCTAGTGCTAACATAGACTTTCCATCTGGGGAAGAATTCAACCCTGTTTTTAGAGTTCCAAAAATCCAGACTTTGCGATTAGAAACTTCTTTTGTTGGAAGTAAACATGTGGAAGATACTGATAGTACACCAAGTATTGGAGAAAATGATCTGAAGCTGCCAAAAGGCCTTGGAAATGAAATTCATCGAGAAAACACAAGCAAAGAAAGGCTGATAGGAGATGGTACTACACAAACACATTTCAAGAGTCGTAGCTTAAGTTTCAATACAGATACCACAACAAGTGGCATAAGCTCAATGAGCTCTAGCCCTTCAAGGGAGACTGTAGGTGTGGACACTACAAATGTAGATACTGACTGTGGAAGTTTGAGTACTGTGGTAAGCACAAAAACAGTTAAACCAAGTCACTGTTCAACACCACAGTCTAACCACCTGCCTCTCTCCAAGTCCAACTCTGTATCCCTGGTACCACCAGGGTCTTCTCATACCCTTCCCCGAAGAGCCCAGTCTCTTAAAGCTCCTTCTCTTGCTACTATAAAAAGTCTTGCTGACTATAACTTCAGCTACACAAGTTCTCGGGATGCCTTTGGCTATGCTACACTAAAGCGCCTACAGCAGCAGAGGATGCATCCTTCACTGTCCCACTCAGAAGCCCTGGCATCTCCAGCAAAGGACGTTCTGTTTACTGACACTATTACCATGAAGTCTGGCAGCCTGGATTCTCGGCTCACCCCAAGCCGGTAAGAGATTAATATGTGTCATTTCTTATTACAGTGCTGTAAGAATCAATTAAATAAGAAAAGTATCTTTCTAATACTTATGACTGTTCCTAAAAGGGACCGTTGTTGCAAGGTGATTCATAAGTCCACTGAAAGCAGTACCAGTACTAGAAGAATAATATAAGTGAAGCATAATTCTCAACTTTGTAATTGCTGTCAAAGAAGCCAGACTTTCATAGCTGCACTCAGCCCCTTTAATGCTGTTGGTAACAAAGGAAAATGTTGCCTTTTATCACATTTCCTTTCTGTTTTAACTTTCATAATACAGAAATGCAATTTTACTGCTAACATTATTAAAGTTAGAAACAATCCAAATTGGCCATAAAGTCAGAACTGTATTTCAGAAGTGAATTTTCTCAATGTCACTTTGTGGTTTTAGGACACAGACTCCAGTTTGCTTTATTTGTGTTCACTGTGACATTGAGGCCAGTGCTGAGATAGTGATACCACTGACAGGAATGTCAATTTGGCTTCTTAACTACAACAGAGCAAAGATTTTACACATAGCATTTATTTTTAGATGGCAGTGTCACCTCTTTATTTTTGAGTAATATTAGGTGTTCTGAAGGCTAATTAAGTAGTTACCTAAGATGTCTAGCTTTTGACATTGACACTGTTCCCGGCTTCCACAGTCAATGCTTAACAACTTTCTCTTGAAAACTATTTTACCACATCTTTCCTTTCACATCATCTTTTAGCTAGTGCATTGGATTCTCACACTACTGTTGAAAGGGAAAAGGTGCTTTCTGTTCTTAACATTATCTCTCAGATGAGAGAAAGGAGACATTACCTGTACAACTGTGATCTGCTTTCTGCTCAGATCAGTAAATGCCCAGTCCCTGAGCTGCACTCTTCATCCCCATTTGAGTGTATATAGTGCCTGATTATTATTGTGCATTTTTGGTCTGATTAAGAGTAGCATTCATTTGTTGATATTTTGCATCATTCTGAAAAGGTACAATAAAAGATCAATTCTTTTCCCTTTGTTCAATTAAGTTAAAACAAGACTGAGTATGCTCAGTAAATTAAGGATGATTCAGTAGTGAACGTGCACTGTCCTGGAAATTGGAAGCACTACTCCTTGCTCTGTCACTGCATCTGGTCTAACACAGGAATAAATCAGTGTCATTTCAGTGGTGGTACAGTTTCTGTTATGGCTGTAAGTAATGTTGTACCGTTCTTTGAAGTCATGCACTTGATGTGCAGAGCAGCCTTGCAGCAGTGGACTTTCATCCTGAGACTCTGCATGCAATGTCATGCTGATGATATTCCTGGTGCATGGCTGTTCATGTTCTCTTGTATCATTGGATAGACTCAAGGATTTTAGCAGACCTGTTTAACACTGAACTTAAATGCCTGGAGTGCTCACATCTCTCAGGAGATTAAATAGTTGCAGGCATGCATGCTAGAAGATAATTTCAGATGGTGTGTATAAGTGATTGGAAGGACTGCAGTGTAATTAGTATGTGTGTTTTTCTTACTGGTTACAGTTGTGTCACTGCTGAATAATAGTCCTAATAATTGCAGATTGTTTGCTAATAATTTAATAGTTTGTGTACTAATTCCAGCTAAAACTGTCCTTAGCTGCTTTTAAATCATAAATTAGAAAGAAATATACCATCCTGATTATCTGTTGAAGCTATTTTTCTGTCAGACTTCAGAAAACTTTAATAACTTATTGAGAGATTCATGTGTTAGTAGCAACTAGTAGCCATGGATTTATTTTTGTTATGTTTTCAGTTGTTCTATTCAGTCAGAATGTTAAAAAGCCTTTTTCTTTGCATGAGTTATTTTCTGAGACTTAATTTCCCACCTTTGTCTTTAAAGACCAACCAAAAATGTTAATGTACATGATGTCTTGAATGATGATTGTGGCTCTCACCTGCAGACTTTCCTTCATGAAAACTCAGTGGTATTTATCACTACTAATGATATATCTGTTAGCTTTTCTAGGAGAACAGGGACCAGCGTTTAGGATTAATACTTTTATCTCTAATTTTATGTTGAGATTAATTGTAGCATATATTATTAAGTAATGTAATTGGTAACTTTTTGAGTTTTATAATCATGCAATCATTTAGGTAGGAAAAGTCCTTTAAGATCAAGTCCCCCGCTAAACCATGTCTCTAAGTGTCACATCTACATGCCTTTTAAATGTCTTCAGGGTTGGTGTCTCAACTACTTCCCTGGGCAGCCTGTTCCAATTCTTAATAACCCTTTCAGTGAGGAAATTTTTCTTAATAGCCAATCTAAACCTCCTCTGGCACAACTTGAGGCCTTTTCCATCTTTTTCTTAAGTATAACTTGACTTTTATTGGAAGCCCACTGCTACTGTCATTAGCAGTGGTCTGAATTAGTAGCAAGAAAACTAGTGATATGCTACAGATTGTGTTTTGTGCATTTCCATTGCATAATTTCTTTACCTTACGTGGTCAGATTTTGGTAATTTTATCTCAATATAGCCCTGTTAGTCTGTTAGGGACAAGACTTTTTATTGCCCATCTAAAACAAAAAATTGACAGAAAACTATGTGTAGGGAAAAAAAATCAAGAAAGCAAATGTTTAGTGTACTTTACCTTCCAATGTATAATAATTTGCAATAAAAATTTGCTGTTCCTGATGTATGTCTTTTTATTAGGGAGCTTTAATCTACATATAGACCATCTACATTACCATCTGATTAGCAGAAAACATCTCTGTAGTTTTTTATCTTTTGATGAGAAGAAAATGGCTGATAGCTAGTTGTGAAATTTCCATTACTAGGGCTCTGATCAGCATTGAGGACTTCTTCTCCAGCCTCTTCTCTCCTATCTCATTTTCCTAGCCTCTTTCTCTCTTTGTTCGTTGAGGTATTTGTCAGTCAGCTCTATTCACTGTGCGGGTTTAAGTTTGTGCATTCATGTTGAGCGAATATCTCCTCCGTGCTTCAGAGACCTGATGGTGGCTCCTTCAGAGTATTCCTTGCATTGCTGGTGGGCTCAAGCAAGGATGTGCCTGCTCAGCTCAGATTTTGTGAATATCCAGGAAACGTATCTTCAGTGCATAAGTACATTTCAAAATGAAGTAGTTAGGAGTTTAAAAGCCTAAATCTTTACTGTCTCTGTCTGGGCTGTAAATATTCAAAGTCTAAAAATTTGGATAAAATTTGTAGTTTTGCAGGATTAGTGTGAATTCGTCTGGCAGGAATTACAAAGAAGAAATTTTTACTCCAGGAATTGGCAGACCATGCAATAGAAGGCAGAAAAAACAATGAGCCTATAGCTGTAATTAGTCATAACAAACTCTGAGATCTGGAATCGAATGATGAGCATAGTCTTTGTGCCAGCAGTCCTTACCTTTAATGTGCCAGAATGGGAGAGTTACTAAAATTGTGATTTATTATTTCCATGTTACAGGTTCATGAAAGCTTTAAGTTATGCTTCTTTAGATAAAGAAGATTTGTTAAGTCCTATTAATCAAAACACGCTACAGCGTTCCTCTTCTGTTCGCTCCATGGTTTCTAATGCTACCTATGGTAGCTCTGATGATTACATTGGTCTTGCTCTCCCGGTGGATATCAATGAAATTTTTCAGGTATGTATGTGTGAACTTATTTGGTTCATATGTATTTGCATACTGAAAGGTAGTCAACTGTAGCCTTTTCATCAGAATAGATTAAATCTAGAGAAATGGGGAAAAACGGAAGTGGTACTCAAGAAATGCATTTTGGAGAACAAGAGGGGTTTTTTCTAACCTGTTTACACAAGATTGCAGGTCTGATTTTACATTATTACTCAAATAATAACACAGGCTGTGTTAGAGGAGTGTAGAACAATGGTGACATAAATATACTGTCATAAGATTTTTAGTTGACATCTGGCTTTTATAATAAAATAAGCATAATCTGTGGATATTTGTTAATACCATAATCACACATGTGCATAGTCACACAGTTAACTCCCTCCTACCATGATATGCATAAATAATTAATCATCTGTAGAGATATCATCATAGTATTATATTGTCTTTATTTGACTTCAAAGATGCATATATTTACGTTAGAACATATTATTTCAAGTGTCTCATCAGTTGCCTTCCTCTTGCTACTTGGTAGAAGCACGTTCTCATTTAACAAACTGATACATCACAGGGTTTAATATTCTGTTACTTAAAGATCAAAACCAGGACACAGTTTATTTGAGAAATAAATCAGTGACTTCCTTATCTTCTGTTTACTTACCTTTGCCTTTCAATTCTAAATCACTTCCTTACTAATCCCTAAAAATTACTAAACTATAAAACCAAAGGAAAATTGTTCTATCATACCTGCTTCTATTTTCCCTTTGTGAAGTGATTACTTTTTCTTTCTCCTTCACTGTCTTTGTGGCATATCTATGTTGCCTTGTTTCTTCTCTGTCTGATCTTTTCATAATTGTGACACATCTCAACTCTACATCCTATAGGCAGCATTTTAGATATCCTGGTTGTTTTTGCACTGCATTCCCAAGGTCTCTGGTTGTATAGAGTGATCATGGACAAATTATTAATAGCCATTGTGGGTCACTGGTTTCCTTACAGCCTGTCACCACTGTTTTTATGTTTACTAACTCATCATACAAATAGACATTCATTTGCAAATTTATCTTTTTCTCATTTAGCTTTTTTTAGTACTTGGGACATTATTCTTAATTTTCTCCTCTAATTCTATCTTTTTCTTCAAGTAAAAAACTGACAGCATTTTATTTCCTCATAAAATCTATTTTTCCTTTTTGTATGATTATCACCTGTGCTAATTTCAATTTTCATTTGAATATTCCAGGTAAAGGAAACTCCATATTTCCAGAAGAAAACTACACCTCCTCTTGATGACCGTGGAGCTAGGGTCTTTACACCTGATGCAGGAGGTACTGATTTTGTTCCTCTCCTGTGTCCTTCTGTTGTTTATTAGTACATTGGGTGGGTTGTTGATTTATATGTTAATTTGTTTTTAGAGAAAAGGTTATTTTTAGCTGTGAGAACTGTGTTCTGGAATCGGGGTAGCTGGCCATTCATTCTGTTTTATTTAGTTTGAGATAATGTGGTGTTGCTTCAAAGTTTCGTCCTGCTCTAAAAACAAAGGAGGAAAGTCTGCATGTCTTTAATAATGTGAACTAATGCTAATCATAGACTGGTAGTGATACTGAATTAAAGGAAGTAAATTATACAGAATATGAATGCCACAATGAATGTTCAAAATTTTGTTTCTTTTTTCCACCCAGGAAAGAGCATGTCACTAAAGTGTCTTCTTGTTTCTGCATTGCCGAGTCTAGTTTCTTCCTGTCGTGACCACTAAGTTACAGCTTTTTAAATAGTGTTTCTGTGTGCATTAATGCATGCATAATTTAAACATCTGGTATATTATATTAATCTTGTTTGACAGTATGAAAATTGGTAATTATATTGGTGTTACCTATTAGTAAAGTTGATATGTCAGCATTTACCACTTACTGTTTTTTACAGTATGTATGTTCAGAGGTTAAATTCTGTCCTTTGCAATGTTTTGTTATGTATGGTAAGTTTGGACTGAAATGTGATGTCTGTTTCTCAAACAATCTAACAATCTTGTAAGTTTAACTTCTCAGAAAAAATGATATAGGTTTCATGTGCACACCCTCCTCAACCTTAAAAAGCTTAAAAGTGGAAATTAATTCAAAGAGTGTAGGTTGCTTGGTTTTGTGGTGTTTTATAATAACTAACTCTTATCTACAGGTCTTCCATCAGGTACAAGTGATGTTGTTAAAAGCCCTTTTCAGATGCTGCGGCAGCAGATTAGTCTCACAGAAATAATGAATACCAGCCGTTCAGATGCCTCTCAGTTTTTAGAAAGTACAGAGGATACGGGGCTACAGGAGCACACAGATGAGAACTGTCTTTACTGTGTCTGCATTCAGATTCTGGGTTATCAGCCTAACAACAAGATGAACTCTGCGTACAGTCGTACAGGTTAGTGTTGCTTGTGCAGAAGTGTGGTAAAATGAAGTGAACCTATTGGATTTTGTTCATCTTTGAAACTAAATAATCTGTAAGGGTTTTTGGTAACTGACTATTGACCGTAAAATTACTTCTCTAATAAGCTAACTCTGCAACTAGTGTTATTTTTATGGTCATTTACAGCTTTTCAGTTTCTAGTGTTATTATGATTGGGTGCCTGCATGTTTTTTTAAAAGTATTTCTAAGAGTATGTCAAGATGTAAAGCTGGAAACCTTATTACTACTTACAGTTCATGTCCTGAAAACTGACACCTGCTGTCTAGCTAATGAAAAGTGACTTCAAACAAGTCTGTACCGTAAAATACAATGAAGGAAATCTGAGGAATCTGTCAAAGTTGAGCTGTAATTTCTAGGATTTAGTCATTTTCCCTCATATTTTGAGTTTCAGATGAGAGTCAGAATTACTTTTTGTAACCTCCTCTGCAGATCTTGGTGTTACATGCCTTTTTGCAATGTGTGATGAAAAGGTAATCCAGTAATGAATGCTTAGTAGGAGTCCTTGCTGTTCTACAGCTGTGTTACACATTCAGCTAGTAGAACATGTTGGCAAGGACTGGGGGAGTGGTACACAGAATGAACAATGGGTCAGAGAGCTGAGCTTGAAATTGAGTTCAGAAGCAAGAAGGGATGGCAGATAAAATCCCAGCTGTAGTTACAGGTGCTGCAGAGCCAGGCTCTTTTCAGAGACATTTCTGCAAGGTCCTGTCATAATTGTATGAATTAAAAGTATGCATATACAGCAACATCTGCATCATGTTATATAAAATGGAGCATAGATGTATCAGCACTGTGTGTGATGACTGTTTTTAGGCTTCTCTTCGTGTCTAGAAGAGTTGATTATTTACACCAAAGTATTTTAAGATTCTAAAAAAGCAATTTTTAAAGATTTTTACTATGATTTGTCCAAAATAAAGCATCTAGTTTCCAGCTGATTTTATATGTAGTACTTAGCGCATCAGTGTTTTGCAAATTTACCATTGCTGAAGAATAGCAAAAGCATGTGAACTGAGGAGAAGTGTGAATAACAAAGGTGCAATGTCTTGTTTATGTCAGATTTTTCAGACATTCCGTATACTGACTGGTGTGGGCAGACCATTCACAATCACTTAGATGTACATTCCTCCAAATTTTCTGGAATTTCAGGCTGTAGTGATGCAGTATCCCATGGATCAGCTAGCAGCACCAAGAGTACTGAACTTGTATTAGGTAAGTTTGAAAGCCTTATGATTATTGGAGACTGTAACTCTTAAAATGTATTTTAGATATTGTGGAAAAAATCTATTTCACTTATATACACTGCAACAAACAGATGCTCATTATTAAACAAAACCCAAACAACTCTGAATAAAAACATATACCATTTCCGGGTGGGAGAGCATAGTTCTAAACTCTTCTCCTTTTTCTGTTCAGCATTTTTACAGGCTGTTCAAAAGCTCTGTACCTGACATTAAAAGCAAATTGACTGACTTTTTTTTCCCACTGATGTTAATTTAAAAAACACTTTTGAAAATAACTGAATTTCTGTGAAGACAAAGACACTTCTTTTTTTCACTTGTGTAAAATTTTGACTTTTTTTTGTACATTTTGACTTACCATAATTTCTTATGAAGTAGCTTGGTTGCTAAATTCTTCACTAAGAGAAACTCACCCAGTTTGTAATGTGATTTAGTGGTAGAGAGATCCCTGTAACTTTAGCTTATGGGGTTTCCAGTTATGAAGTGGTAGAAACATTTTGAAATGTTAACTCTTTCAGTTCCTGAAAATGGAAATACTTTTGGTATGTAAATATGTGTGTGCATGTGTGTATATGAAATACTAAAACAGATTTGCATGGCATAAGATTAGTGTAATCATAGATAATTCTGTTGAAATTCCATACTGCTCAATTTGCTTTTCCAGGAGTGAAATCAATCCCAGATGATACACCAGTGTGCAGAATACTTCTGCGGAAAGAGGTCCTACGTTTAGTAATCAATTTGAGCAGTTCAGTAGGAACTAAAGGTCATGAAACCGGACTTTTGACGTAAGTTCGATACATTCCAGATGTTTTAGGAATATTTGGTCATACGTATACTCTAAGATCCGAAGGACAATGAATAATTTGACTTCTCAAAAAACTATCAAGCAAATGTCATTAAATGTAATGTGAAAGCTAAACAATTTTAACATTTTTGCTCTCTGTTTAATATTTTGCTCTTCCACAGACTTTTTAAAATCAGTAATTCAACTGTAGTGATATTTCATTACATACCCAATGTATTATGAATCTTTAAAAAAGAAACTGTTTTGCTTGTGCTGAGTAATAAATACCCATAAAAACTGAGGGTAACTCGAGAAACACAGTTCTACTTAGAGTTCTACTGTAAGCAAGAGTACAGCTACTGAAATTTCATTATTAAAAGAATTTTATAATCTATAGGTATCTGGGCTAGTGACACTGGAAACTGACAACTGCTAAAAGAAAATGCAGGAATGCTTGGTTTAGTTTCAGAAATAGTTGCGGGTACTTTAGTTATCTTTTTATATTTTTCATCACTGCTGTACATGTAGATGCCACTTCTTTGATACACAGTTCTCTTTCTACATCTGTGATTTTAATAGTAGGTGATCTCAGTAATTTTGTACAACTTTCAAGTTGCATATTCTGTTTCATTAATAGAGATTTCTTCAGGGTTGGTACAAAGTAATGCTATCCTGATTTTCTTACTTTGTCAGGTCTAGGATTTGTAATGCCTATTACTTCGTGAACAATGATAATCTAATTTAAAAGTTTTCTTTTATATATGATGGAAATCTGTTCAAGACTTCTAAAATTTTGTTTATTCTGTTGTTCAGAATTAAGGAGAAATACCCTCAAGCATTTGATGACATATGCCTTTACTCTGAGGTGTCCTACTTGTTAGCACATTGTACATTTCGACTTCCATCTCGAAGGTTCATTCAGGAACTCTTTCAAGATGTTCAGTTCTTGCAAGTAAGTGGGGGTTTCGCATGCACTGAATGTACCAAAATGTTCTGAGTGCAGGTTTCACGTTTGAGTAAAAGATGCTTTCAGAGAGGTATGCCTAAAGGAAAGCATTTATCATGTCTCT
Source organism: Formicarius rufipectus (assembly GCA_013399695.1). Taxonomy (NCBI): domain Eukaryota; kingdom Metazoa; phylum Chordata; class Aves; order Passeriformes; family Formicariidae; genus Formicarius; species Formicarius rufipectus. Next base: position 27,670 of record VXAU01002660.1, on the reverse strand, counting down.
TAAGTAAAGTCTCTAACAATATCAATACTTCATCTTTTTTGTTTAGATGCATGAAGAAGCAGAGGCTATTTTAGCAACACCGACTAAACAGCCTGTAATGGATGCAGCAGCTGAATCCTGACTTCTGCCCACCCAATGCATTTCATACAGACTTTCCTCACACAACTGACTGGACAAAAAGCTTGGAGCATCATCTTCTAGACCGTTCCCGAAGCTACTGGTACCTGAAGACTGAACTGAAAACATTTTCTTCCTCAAACAATTACTGCCACAGTCATTTGAACCCTTTGGGGATTTATTAAACATTACCATAGTTTTAATAATAGTAATTACCAGTATATGCAAGAGCCAAGCACTGAATGCCTCCACAAGTTTTCATTTCATTTTCTACCATACAATAAGAAGAAACAGGGCAACTTGCAGAGACATTTTTAATTGACTTCTGATTCTGTTCCGGAGAAGCAGAACGATGCCTTGCTTTTTAAACCCTGAATACCAGGAATTAGAGAGATGGGGGTGCATTCCACTGCCAGCAATGGGGAGCCATGCTGTGGTTGTGGGCACCAGGGGATTAATGTTAGCCCTTCTCTGTTGGTTTTTGTACTGTTTATAACACTATAAACATGGGGATTTGTAACTTCAGATAGAAAGAAATGCCTCTGTGAATCTGAGGTTTCATTAAGTTATTTTAATATTACTGTAGTTGTAAGACATTTTATTAGCAGCCTCTCCAATTTCATTACATTTACCTATATGTATCTTACCTGAACCAGTTAAGGATTTTCACTACAATTTGATTTTCAAAAAGCCAAATATTTTAAACCTAAAATGCTGAAATCAGATTGTTTTCCCTGAGTATTATGCATGTGTTTGCAGTTTCTACACTCATGCTCATACAGTATAAATGTGGGTTGTACTCTTGACTACAGTCCTTTAAAAAGCATGATTTATATCAGATAAGCAAATATTGTATAAACTAAACTTGAAGACATTTAATCATTGCAACTTTTGTGAGGAAACATGAGTGTTTTCCAAATTCCATGGAAATAGCTTTTTATAGAAACATGTTCATTTGAATTTTCAATGGATTAGTGATCAAGTGTCAGATAGTACTAATAATTGTAGTGAAAAGCCTTAAGTAACAAATTTTAGAGCAGCCGGACTTATAATTTTGTACTGGTATTTAAGACTTGTTGCAAAAGTTAAATGATACAGTGACTGGTAATGACTGAAGTAGTTTCCTCAATCATGTTACTAGTGAGGTTTCTAAATTAGTAAGTGCAAGCTTAAGGAAAAAAAAAAAAAAGTAAGACTCCCTGTCACTTTTATCATGGATCTAAAGATTCAGAAGCCTTTACACAAAGGTAGTATAAATATATGCAAATGTGTATATACAGTAGCATGGCCACCTTTGTTAGAATGCCTGTAATAGAAGGGATTACCCTTTGATTTTGATATAGGTGAATAATTCAGCTGGACTGTACTAAGTAGAACGTATTTTTATCCATTCACTTCTACCATTTTTTATAATTGTCAGATTAATACTTAACTGAAATTTATCCTGATGCTCATAACTCTGTTCTTACTAGCTATGCTACTGGGGATTTCAAGAAGTACTCCTGTGAACAGTAACACATGATTCCTAGTGAAACGTAGAATTTATTTGTTCTTATTGGAAATTTCATCATGCCGTATAAGCGCCGCTTTGCAGCTATCACTTCACTGAGTTCTTGTGTGCACTGCATACCATCAGGTTCCGGTAAAGCAGATTGTAAGTTGCTGCTCTTAGTCAAATTTAGTTCCTAAGATTATCTTTTCATGAGTTCCCACTGAAAGAAGGAGCAAAAAAAAACTGATTCAACTTTTCTGTGGTCATTGACACAAACAATATGTGTCAAGACATGTTTGAAATGTTCTGAAAACAGACCACATCAGTAACTATTGGACTTCTGGTCACGAGAAATAAATACTTCTGTAAAACCAAAATGTCAATCACAGTAGACCAAATAGTGGTATAAACTCCAAAGGAAAATAATGTAGTTTTCCCACAAATGGGGATAGCGTATGTTATACAGTAGTTTCAAACACTACCTCAGTTAGGCTAGAGTAGAAGAGATTTGTTTTAATAACTCAATGGGGTTACATCAAACAACTCCATGTTATTTTTCTGCAGTTAAAGCAAAATAAACAAGTTTTATCACCTGTATTTAAAGAAAACATCTCTGTTCATTTGTTAAGTTTAACCCATAGCACTTAATGTAGAAAGCGCCATAGGAAGGCCTCTGATTATAAAAAGGTAAGCAAACATGCTTTTGAAAGAATTTCCATTCTGAAATGCTTTTGTGCTCTGAAGTACTTGCTTTTCTGGGGATCCGTGACAACAGAAACTTGACATAAAAAATTATGGCTGCAAATTCATTTATATAGCGTGATTTTTCTTCTGAAGGTGTATGAGTGTCAGCAATTTCAACAAGTATGCATCAAGGATGTAAAGTCTGTACTGTACATAACATACAACATTTCTAGAAAATTAATTTACATACTGACATTAAGATCACATTGATGTTTCATTTTAATTGGCAAATGAAGGGGATATTGTTATTGAAGGAAATTTATATTGGCCTAGTTATAAACTGTGAATTTCTAAGTCTCTAGATCTCTTTTTTTCAAATACCGCTTTCAAAGTTCTTGTTTTGAGGTTTCATTTGGTTCATTTTAAAATTTCATAAGAAAACTGTAGTAAATAATGATTGTGCTTTTATTAGCCCTAATAAAGAATCTCTTCCACTTCTCCTAGGGAAGCTGACAGACCACACACTTTTTATATTTCCAGTCTGAATGATCAGTGATACTGTTCAATAAATGACAAAGTGTGTAGTGTTCACCTATACTACGTACCAATGCAGTTTGGTTGCTGTGGCAAAGAACACTTTCCCACATACCTTACACAGCTCAGAGATAGAAGCCATTATGGGAATGAAAGGCGGCTTGTGGAAGCAAACATATTTAGTGTACTGCATTAGCTGTCCAATTTTCTTAGTCGGCTTGTAGAGTCAGTGGAAATGGACAACCCTTCCCGAAGGGCAGAGAAATAACTGTTGGGTCCCCAGGTATCTCCCCAAGGGCCTCTTTCTCTCCACAGAGGGAAGGAGGACACAGCTGTGTGCTGAGAGTCTCCTGGCGAGAGAGATCTTTCCAGCTCTCTGAAATTGTGGACATCACTAGAAGCTGGAGGTGGTGACACTTTGAAGAGGTGAACCCATATGTGGAGCCCCTGGCATGTTGTGCTTAAAGGAGTTGCTTTTTCTCATCTGACAATTCTTGATTGACATCTGACATACCTACCCAAAATGTCCTTTCACTGCAGGGTGGTGGTGTATTTTCTCGAGTTCTAAATGCTTCAGTAGTTTAGTGTGCAGTGGCTCAGTAAACTGAGGTAAGCTTCCCTTATAAGGCACCAATGAAAATCCTGCTTGTGTTTTTGTCACTTTATTTTGAAATATACATAGTGTTCTTGAATGAGAGTTTAATTTGCAGTGAGACTAAAAATGAAAAAACAGCACCTTTGCTAGGTGTCTTAAGCGTAAGGTAGCTATTCAAGCAGCAGACAATATTGAAAACCAAGTGAGAGATGGAAGAGTTGTTGCTTCATAGTTGTGTCCTGGCCATGGTACTTGGCTTTTTGGACTGCAGGAAGCTGGTGTTTCTGTGTAAGCCAACGTGAGCACAAGCTGAGCAATCGCCTGTTGCCAGGCTCTGGAACATCCCAGCAGGGCAGCACACAAGTCACTCTGAGCTTCACTGGAGCCAGTGGAAAACAGGTCCAGTAACTACTTTTTCTTATGTCACACTTTTATTGTGTGCCTATTAAAGGTATACTAGGTGAGGGTAAAACCTGAACTGTAAAATAATTTCTGGAACATGTTTATATTTTAATAGAGGCTTTCCCACCTCCTTGGTTTTTCTTAACTCCCAATGCTGGTCCTCTGAGTAGTTATTTTCAACAGATTTATATTCAGTAAAGAATGTCAATTTTCTTTGAGCTATTTTTGTAGCATAGATGGACAGCAATGCCACAGCATGCAGAAATTGCATATTTTGCTTGAGTTGCTTTGTTAAACACACTATGTTATTTGAAAAATGTAATTATGCCAAAAAATGTAATATGCCATTTTGCCACTGAATAGAGCATTTCAGCACAAGATGCAATGTCTAAGAGGGGGAAAAGCAGATGATTCTTAAACTGAAAAATTGTTCCAATACTGGGCTGTCAGCATCCCTAAAACTGCGTTACAACAGATTATCTAAATCATTCTGATCTGAGGAAAGGGATCAAAGAAAATCTCAATACTTATTCTCCCTGTCCTGTGTGTGTTTTGGGTTTTTTTTGTTTGTTTTTTTTTGGTTTTGTTTTGTTTTGGTTTTGGTTGGGTTTTTTTTTTAAATTATTTTTTTGGGTTTTTTTTGTTTTGTTTTTATTTAGTAATACGCTGCTACATATTTGGAGGTTCTAGTGTTTTTAGGTCACTGAACAGACATTGAAATCTGATTTATATTGTATACCTGTAACATAGAAAGGAAAAGTATTTATATATTTTACGTAAGACTATTGCATTGAGCTGTGTATAATTTAAACAGAGGCTTGTCCCAAAATGGTATTGCCCATCTTGATTTTTTTTTGGTCTGGTTTTCTTTTTCTTTTTTTTTTTCTTTTGGTATACTGTGTACAGTTCATGTCAATGAGCATTAAAGGCCTCCTGAAGCATAGTCTTATCAAAGGGATGCATTGTTAATAAAATGTACTTAAACTTCTTACAGTAGTTCTGGTCTCTTATGTACCTCTCAGCACTAGGAATGGGCTGGAATTTTATTTATATTTGCAAGTTAATAATTGACTAGAATGACCAGAATCTTTCCAAATAAACTTTTTTGTTAAAAATATATTTTACATTAATGCTTTGTAAGGTATAAAAACAGAGACTCTAATAGTTTGCGCACCATTTTTATTTTAAAACTTTATCATACTGAATTGAGAATAGTTTTCCATTATGTGATGGCTTAAATATTGGCATTTCCACAACAGCTGTGAAAGTTGAATTATAAACAAAATGACGAGGATTACAGGTTTTAACTCATTCAACCATTAATGCAAGACAGATGTCTTAGTATATAAAAATTATACATGCTTCCCCACCCATTAGAAAATACTTTTCTAATCTTCAGCTCTGGTGCCCAGACTGCACCCTTTGCCTGCCGTAGAGGCTTTATCCTCCCTGGAATCCTCTATGTGTATGCGTTTATGCACAGGTGGTTTGACGGAACACCAGCCATCAGGCCCAAGAAACAAAAGGACAGAGGAGTTGGCTTCTTACCTCACCCAGCAGACTGGTGCCTGGTCAAGTGTTTCATTGTATCCCCATAATGAAATTTCATCAGTGCACGATCTCCCCAGGAAAGACTAAGAGAACAGAATTCTCAACATGTGTCTTGGCCTACCATCAGGAAGGCACAACTGGCTGAACCCACACACACACACTTGCACATGTCCATTCACTTCCTGGGCAGAATTGCTGCAGCTCAGCCCCAGCAACAGCAGCTTTTTTAAAGCAGGGATTTGTGCTTTGTTGCATCTGTCCCTCCTGACATAAGGAACTGCAGCAATGTCAGAATTTAAAATGTTTCGTGGGATAGTCTTTTTTGACTACCTCATGTATCAGAATTTCTTAGCTACACGACTTGATTTAGGACATCTTTCAAACCTTTTTTGAATAAGCAGGCCTTTTTCTGAAATGCACAGCTCAGAAGTTTTATACTGACAGTGGCAAAATAGTTCCCCTTTTGTTTATTGGCCTACTTTTCCACCAGTAAAACTTTTAAACCACATAAGTATGATGTGATGAAATGGTCTGGAGAAGTAAGTATTTGAAGCTGTATAGACACTGAGGTATCAAGCTTTCAAATTCACTGTGTCTCAGATGTTAAGGTAACGGGAGGAAAAGTTTCCCTGGGGTGTTTCCTCTGAATAGCAGCAGCCTCCTCCCTTAACTCCCTGCTCTCTTGTCAAACTGCCCTTCAGCAAAATGTGCCCAGCCCTGTTTCCTTATCCACTGGCTGAAGGCTGAAAGGAAGGACCATGCTGTATGGTTTTTTTCTACTTGTCAAGTCTCTGTGCCACCTCCACACACACCTCTAACCACACCTGGCCATCCCTATGTTTGTACCTTTGTTTGTACCTTGCCTTTTCCTGCCTGAAAACTTGTCCATCTGTTTGCAGCGAGTGCTTCTCTCAGCCATAGGCTGTGTAAGGTCTTACTACTTTTCCTGTTGCAACATAGCCTGTGGATATTACAACAATATCTGTAATCAACAGTGTAAAAACTAGATGTGGTTCAGTATCAGAACTCACTTCTGCCTGCAGCTGCTTAGTTTCTAGGAAGTAAAGCACAAGGAAGACAAGTTACTGCACTTCAGCAAACTGAAGACCGAATTGTCAGAAACCCTCCATTTTTTCACCTTTGAGGACCAATTATTCTGTGGTCCTTCCTAAGCTGAAACCATCTATTATTTGTGAAGATTTCAAACAGCATGAGAAGGATGAAAAACTAAAGGAGGTTAATCTGATGAGACTTTATCTACACTTCCGACTATACTCCATCATTACAAATGTATGATTTTTTTGAAATCAAAAGGCTAAATTCACTGCTGCCTGCTCTAGGGGGATTCTGAGTGTTAGAGTAATTTTTGGGGGGAAGGGGTTCTTTGTTTTTTTGTTTCAGGGGGGTGTTCTTGGTTTTTATTTGGGTTTTTTGGGGGTGATTTTTTAACACATGCAAAAGTAGCGTTGGTAGATCTAGCTTATATGCAGCCTCAATATGACATTCTCCACAATGGGATTCATACACCTATGCATCTGACTACCCTGTCTGCTTACATGGTTGGTGGTTTGGGGCTTGCCATGGAAGGACAGGGATTAGCGCCAAAGAAGTCCAGTTCACATGCACAAATAGAAAGACAGTGCATGGTACCACCTCTGCAAACAGTTGTCCTACTGGAAAAAGAACTCCTTTCCACTTTACTCAGCATACCTTTTTAATGCCTAGTTCAGGCAGTTTTAAAGACTCATTCTTGCAGGTAGAGAAGGCAGAAGTATGAGGAGACACAGTTATAAGAAATGGAAACAGGGGCTTGCACTATAAAAATGTGGTTTCTGTGCTCTTTCACTGAACAAGAGTAGTCAAGAGACAGGTAAAGTAAAGCATGGCCATTACTGGATTTTCATGCTCTGAGCAGCACTCCAGGAAAACTCAAAGTTCCTCAAACCTTCTAGCATTTCTTTACTAAAGAAATTTAAAGAAATTTCTTTACTAAAGAATCATTCTAGTATGATTCTTTACATCATTTAAGACAGAAAATAAAACCCACTCCACAATACTACTGGGCTGGGTAATGCTCCATACCCAGCAGCACAGTAGCTCTGGCTGGGGTGGCCAGAATGCAGAGTAGTACTGCGTGTGGAACACATTCTTTGGGCACAACAACCTATCCCTTTGCTTAGCTTGGTCCTCTATGAGTGAATTTGTAATCTGTAAAATGCAGCAGTTCTCTGCACCAGGCTACGACAGACTGCTGTGATATAGCTTTCTACATAGCACAGGCCACAAAACAGCCTATAAATCTTAGATAATGCCCATAACTTGTAGTGAAACCATAACACACATTTTTCCCATGCTTAAAACTACTCCAGAGACAACAGTTTTGCCATGTTAATAGAAGCAGGGCAGTTGGGTTTGTTAGAGCCCTAATCAAAAGAAGCTGTGGTTTTAGAAGTTCTCATCTATATTATGCAACCAAACACTAGATGGGCTCAGTGGAGGAGAGTACATCAAAGCCTCCTCCCTAGGCAGCGTACATCTGTTTGTGATATGTATCTCAGGCCATTCTTTCTACCAGCTGTTTCTCTGGTTGTTGAGGCTGCATCTTCTTTAAAAATATCAATATAGTAGTGTGGTTGGTATAGCACTACAGCCACTTCTGGTTTGTTTGCTTCCAGTGTCTCTGGTATTTGATAGGGGTCAGATCCAACCTCAAGATGAGAAAAATAAGCAAAATTTTCAAACCAGTTATGAGTTTGAGGTGTAGGTATGGGTGGAAAGTCTTTCTCTACATTTTCATAAGGGTAAATCCAGGAAGAATTGTGACCATCAGTCTTATCATCTGTTGGTGTTGAAGACAGCTGGCTCCATGAATGGAATTTCTGGGCCTCACCCTTATTGTCCATGGCCAGCATGTCAGGAATGCAGTCACTTATTTTCAACACTTTCTCAGAACCAATCTAGAAGAGAACCATTAAACAAAAAGATTAGTCAATGAAAGAAGCCTGGAGTAAAGCAAATACAGTGAATACTTCAAAGACTTCTAATATTGTCTTACACATTTATTTATTTTTTTTTAAAGTTTGGACTTTTTAAATGTATGCCAATTTGAAGGAAAAACTACATATAGAATATGGATATTACATTTTATGTGGAACTTATCAGACTACTTATTTAGATATTTCTTTAAGTAAATTCATTAAGACTATATTTGAAGAAGGAACCATATTCCTCTGCTATAAAGACTTGGCCCCGTTTTTGGTGTGTGCTGGTTTTAGTCTGAACCAGAAGCAAAAGGAAGACAACACTACAAGTTGATGGTTATACTGACTCCTTGCTCTGGTGTAGTGTTCAGTGAACACCAGCAGCACAAACAGCAACAGCCCTGCCTGTGCCAGCGCAAAGGCATGCTCTTGGTTTTGTGACCCCCTTGCACACAGTACACACAGAAGCAGCAGCTCCCAGTTAGAAGAGCCTACAGAAGAAACTGGAGGCAGTGCCTGGCAGAACCCCTTGTGTTCCCCCAAAGGCCAGCAACTGCATGGCTCTGCAGTGCCCTTCTGCAGAGAGATGTGGGGCAGGAGGAGTGGGCAGACACAGCTCACAGGCTGCTGTGAAATGCAGTAATTGTCTGGTCCATTGCATTCAGACAGTGCAAGGGTTTGAACAGTAGTAATGGAGGAATCACCTACTGTATCAAAATACTTCATTTATTCTCCAATTATGCATTTGCTTTTTGCAGTAACAGACTGCAGAATATAAGCTGGTCCCTCTAGAGTCACATGAATGCTAAAAAGAAAATTTTCCCCTAAATGGTAATATTAAACTATGTTAATTTTTGTATAATGATTAAATGAAGTCAGTAGAAAAATTAAGTTACTTTTTAAATGCAGTCAACACAAAAAGAGTATATTTTTTTTAGCTCTACATCAAAGAATGGACAAATTAAACATACTAGATTTTCAGTGATCTTACCTTAAACTCTTTGAATGACAGCACTTTGCTCTTGTTAGGACTAGGTATTGCAGGACAGCAGCACTCTTTTACCCTGGAAGTAAGGGCACAAAACAAATGACTTGTTTTCTTATCAAACCACACTGAACCAGCAGAAGCTGTAGACACAGCAGCAGAGAAAGATTGTCTCAAAAGTGCCACAAGCCAAATATAACATCCACACAGTTCGACAGCCAAAGGAAGAAATGAATGAGGCTTTACAACAGTTTGGAAGCAACAAGCTGCAGCAGTAGTTTGTGAATTAGGTTAGTTACATTCTCTGTCTACAAAAGGAAAATGTATTATAACTTACCACTTCTTCTTCCAGTGGCATATAGCTGCTACTAGTGTTGGAACTATCACTAGCAGGAATAGAAAGTACAGCATGTTTGCTGTGAAAGAAAAATACTTCAAAATGTTGCTTTTAACTCCTCACATGTTAAAATCAATACAGCCTAAGTTTCTGGGGAAAAAAAAATAACATCAAGCCTGGGTGGGATACCTGCCACTAATTCAGCAGTAAACTGTGTGGTGCATGGTTGCAAGACAGTTTGGCTGGAAATTCTGGGATACATCTGTAAGCTATTGGACCTTCATTTTCTTTATCAAAATTGAATTATTACTAGATTGCTTTTTATTTGCCCTTATATTGTTATCTTAACTGTAAGAGCACATTTACAAAAGTTAAGACAATGATAACCTCACTTACACAGTGTTTTAGATTTCCTCTCATATCAGCAAAGAAGACAGATTTTACTGTGAGATGTGAACAGAACATCTGTATTTCCAGTATGGATTGACTATAGCAAGAGAGACACTGCACAAGTGTTTGAGTCTCCCAGGATTTATGCTGATACAAAGTTCTCAGTATTTCCTTCTAACTGGAAGACACAGTCTCAGGCTATGCTGTTCACAAACACCTGAGGCTCTAAGAGGGTGAGGGGAAGCACTAGTTAGTGGCTGCTCTTCCTCTTCCTTGGCCAGTGCCCTCCTGCCCTGTGCCAGAGTTTGTGTCCCTGCGACACATCACAGCACAGAGTGGAGACGTTACACTCTCTTTTTTTGTTTTTTTTTTGTGGGGCAAGGTGTGGTTAATTAAACCCTTATTTTGATTCTCTGCATGGCTGTTATGTGTGAACGTCTGGCTGGTGAATGGGAGCTGAAACAGGGGACAAAGAGGAACACAGAGGCAGAATTGTGCCTGTGTGAGTATCATGTGGGTTTAGACACTGTTTTGCTAGTTAGCCTAAAACATGAAGGCTCCTTGCATAAGCCAATTCCTCCCCCTTTCCTATCCCTCCCCTTCAACTCCAACTAGGTTCTCAAAATCAAGCATCTCCTATTTGGATTATAAGTTTCACAACCATGACTGATGACTGGTATTTTCAAGGGAAAAGAATTACAGGCAAGTGATTTCCTCTTCTGCTTTGGTGATCAAATCTGCTCGGTTAGCAAAATATAGTGCTCAGGCCAACAACCCTTCCATAGTCGTTTATGAAGGAGTTAACTTGGGAATGGATTTAAAGACTGATGAGAATAAGAATGAACATTAGAAGTTCAAGAGTTCATGCAGAAATTACCTGTTTGCACACAACTCTGTAGTTTTCGCTATGTTAGAAAATCCGTTAAACCCAAATACAATTCTTCAGTGAGTTCTAACAAACAGGACTCACTAGGCATGCAAGTGTGCACATATTAAGCTATTTCCCAGAAAGATGTAAGACTTAAATAAGGATATAAACATTTCATTCTAAAATTGAAGAAAAAAGAAAATCTACTTTTAGGTAACAAAATGCCATGTTGGTACGCACATGTCATTTCTCAGTTGGATTCTTTAAATGAATGTTATATTGCATTAAATGTTTCCCCTTGAGAAAGGAAGATTATTACATTTTAAATCATCTCATCCTTTTACTAGGAGACATTTCCCACAGCTAGTACTCACAGTTATATGGTGTGTCTACGTATATAAAGTTAAGAATGGGAGTCTCTCCTCCACCTGTATAAGCTTTAACCACTAGTTTGTATTTTGTGTTTGACATCAGGTGTTCCACAGTGTATCTCTTTTCTTCTGGGTTTTCAATTGTGTATTTACATAGCTCTGAATCACCTAAAATGAAAGATAAGATAGAATCACAGAATGGTCTGGAAGGGACACAAAAGATCATGTCATTCCACCCTCCTCCACCATGGACAGGGATACTTCCCTCTAGCCCATGTTGCAGAAAGCCCCATCCAGCCTGGCCTTGAAAACTTCCAGAGATGGGGCATCCACAGCTTTTCTGGGCAACCTGTTCCAGTGCCTCACCATCCTCATGATAAAGCATTTCCTCCTAATATCTAATTTAGAATCACTCTCTTCTGTTTTAAAACCATTACCCCTTCTCCTGTCACTACCTGTCCTAGCAAAAAGTCTTTCTCCATTTTTATTATAAGTCTCCTTTTAAGTACTGAAAGGTAGCAGTAAGTTGTCTTCAAAATGTTACAAATCCACTTAACTAAGACTGGTAGGCCACAGAAATAACAAAACATTTGCAACCCTCCTTCTTTGTAACTTGTACACTTTCTTACGAAAAGGATGATGCATCCTGACTCACCACCACAGGGCTGAACCGGACTGTCCACAGCATTGCCCACCCTCTGGCAGACACCTAGTAACTTGTCAAAAGCTGCAGCTGTTTATTTTAATTTCTTTTCACTAGAGCTTTTAACAGAATGATTTTTTTACCATTTCCTTTTTTTTTTTTTTTTTTTTCTGGAATTCTGTAGCCCTTAAGATTAGGTCAAGTTCTTTAGAGATAATCAAAAGCAAAAAATCTCTGCCTGAAAAAAAAAAGCCCTTTTTCCTCTCTCTTGTGCAACTCCCAGACCCCAGAGAGAAATGACTTAGCTTATTTCTCCTGTTCCCAGTCACACCCCTTTTCTGCTAGCTCTGACAAACAGGGAAGCAGAAAATATTTGATTTAAACTTTTTAAAGTTTATCTGGGATTACTTAAAGAATTATGGTACTTTTATAGTTAGCTTATTTCTGACGGGAACTCCTACATAAGTTTTCCTAGTTCAAACTATGCTTTTCAGTCTGGTACTAGTCAAATGAGGAGAAGGATCACAGGACATGACCCAACTGGAATAAGAGGAAAGGAAAAGAAAATATCCTTTAACATGACAGAAACATCTGAAAATCATAATGGAGTAAAGTCATCTGGAGCAGTTTTGCATGTGGAACGGAAAGGTCAGATACAAAAGTTTAAATGTGGCTTTGTGCCACTTCACAGCTCAGTTCTGCTGAAGGAACACCACTGTAAAACACAGACACAGATACCCTCACTAGAAAAGAATTTAAATGGGGAATTTACGCAGTGTTCCAATTCTGAAGGAAATAAATTGTATCCCATCTGTTTCTAAAGTATTTCAAATCCTAGTAAGACTAACATGCTTCCTATGACTCTTATCCAAGTAGACCACGAATATTTTTTTGAAATTCATCCAGAACTCACAGCGCAAGAGGCAGAAACTTAAATCCTCCTACAGTACCAAAGGAATCTTTTCTGGAGCTAAAAAGGAGCTATGGACAACAGGATGGGGCCAGGGCCCACTTCTGCCTGTCAGCACCTCAAGCATAGAGAGGAACCAAAAGCAGCAGGTGTTGAAATTGGTAGACGGCTGAATGAGCCAAGCTGACTGCCTGATGTGAACCTTCTAAGACACTGCAGTATCAGCCACAGTCTATCACCTGTATGACACAACTTCCTAAACTGCAGAGCTCAGTTACCTGAAAGAATGTGCTTTTTTGATCCTTTCAAACTGCAGTTTTCTTCAATAGGTGAGACATAGACATGGTAGCCTCTTACAAAACCAGACTGTGACTCATTTGTGAGATAAGAATCCCAAAACAGTGTTACTGCATTGAAAGTCAGTTCAATTTTGTCCACAACAGGGTCATGTAGAGGAGCTGGAAGAAGAAAATTCAAGTTATACTTGCATCTTCAGGAACATTTATATTCACATTGAAAAATCTACACTCCCATATGGTGTTAATATCTTACTTGTGTTTAAAAGTTGAACAAAACACTGTCAGCGTCAGAGAGACTTCATGCATCCACACTATACACAAACCAGTGACTAATAATCACAGCTTTCTTAAGCTCTTCTGATAAACACCGACTCTACCTGGTCACTGCACTAACTAAATATCCTCTATCTAGGGCCTGTATGTTGATATACAACTTTTAAATGCTTCACTGATAATACAGAAAGAACACAGAAAATACAATTTTACGTAGCTGTGGGAGGAAGGAATTCTATGTGTGATGGATCAATTTAGCAAATACACAACTTACCTAGCTCCCTGAGATAACCAGTCTTCTTTTCCAGTAAGGAGGCTCTATTAGCAACAGATCCATAGATGTGGAAGTTGTATCTCTCCCCCGGAACAAAAGCAGCTAGAAAATAGTCAAACTGATTACAAAAATATCTTATGGTTTGTCTTTTAATGTTGCTTTTACTTTACTGCTTTCTGCAAGGTCAATAATCCATTAGATATCTTCTCTGTGCTATTATGCTATTAAAGCAATGAAGGAGACACAGGGTAAGCCAATTCATGGTGTGCATAATGTGAATTAAACACATTTATTCTGTCTGAAAAAGAGAATTGGGGGAGACGTTTATATATTGAATAAAATATTCAAGATGACTGCACAATAGACTTTGAGTGAATCAAAGAGTAAGATAACTTCATTTACCTTTCTGGCACAGAAAAAGGTCATGTTTTGGACTATTTAATGGAAACATATATCCATGCATTGGGATTGCTTATTATCCTCACTGACATCCACTCCCATTCACATTAACCAAGTGCAAACCACTGAAGAAATGGACAATCGTTTTCCCCGTGTGTTACCACACTCTCCATTATTAAGAGTGCACCTTTCCATGTGTTTGTGTGAACTGCAGTCCAGTTTCTCTATTGTATATTGAAGTATGTTTAGTCAAATTTTGTTTGAACATATTTCATTTCAGTGTGAACTCTCAGTTTGAAAGACTCCAGGAAGGCTAAACTCTTGCACTTGTGGAAGTATATCACACATCCAGGAAGGGTTTAGGTCTATTGGCAGCCACTGAGATAAAAACCATGCAACTGGTCCTAAGCAAGGACTGGTGCTGAGACACATCATATGAGGTACACTGACAGCACTGTGGTGTTAATGCTATGAGTGTTAAATTGCCTGAGTAAACTTCTCATCCATGTTACAGTTAGGACAGAGCTCTATTTTGCAAATCTGATGCTAAAAGATTTCTAACTCCTTCATTAACCTCACAACTCTCCTTCAAGATGCTGCTACAAGCCACTCAGAAGAGACTTTTCCTAAAACACTGTACTGACTTTCTTAAACCACCAGGTCATTTTCCAAGGCTTAATGGTGCTGAAACATTTGTGGTGTCTAATTAATTTGTTAGGCAAAACATGATGCCACATGCCTTTGAAGAACTACACCATATGGTTTTCTTCCTAAATTCAAATAACGCCCATAGCATGAAGGACTGCTACACAGAAATCAGAAAGAAACTTTTTTTGTCTTTCACCTGAGTTGATCACAGCACTGGAAGTGTTGGGCCCGAATCTCTTCCACTGCAAATCACAAGGTTGCAACTTTGGGAAGTTACACCAGTCAACAATGTAACTGTCATATATACATCTGGGCTCCCAGGAAATAAAAATGCCATCATCTGTACCATTAACCTGTTCTTCCTTAAGCTCTTCAGTGTCTAGAATGAACAAGACAAATATCTGTCATTTTCCTGCATGAAACTTCAGATTCATAAATGAAGATCAATATAATTTCTATGACAATCTTCTAAAAACAATAATAAAAGAGTCATATTTCTTCACTGTATGACATATGGGTTCTTTCACATGCTGATCTCTTTGTATGCTGAAAGCTGACAGCTCAGAAACCATCCAGCAAGTTACTACATACTCATAAACTCGTCAGCTGCAGAAATCTGCACATTCAGAGAGTCACAAGAGGCCAGTCACACACCGATCTCCCTGCAAGCACTGACTGCACCTTCAAGGGACCTGCCACATGTCCTGAGACTCTAATTTTAGGCCAGATGTGTTTTGCTCTGTGAAGACTTTCTGAGCACCTAAGCGTAACATACAGTTTCCACCCTGTAGGTAAAAGTACAATACTGACTTCCAGACAGCAATGATGTGAGTTAAAGGCCAGGTTAATTTGTTGCCCAAGATGATAAATTATGACTTCACTTAAAACAGGAAGAAATAAAACTCTCATAACAGAAATCTAACTTAAAATACTCATACTGTTATCTGTAGCTTTAGAGATGACCAATACTGAAGGAAGTGAAAAATTAACATTGTTCTTTGCTGCGATACTGATTCTGTAGGAATGGTTATCAATGAAAATCCTTGTGCTATTGTAGATTGATGAAAAGGAGATGCTTTCAGGCCTAGAGCCATCTTCTATTTTTTCCCAGGTTACTTCATATTCAATACTTCTTCCATTTGCTCGAAAACCTGGTGCTTGCTGGGAAAAAAGTTATGAAGAAAGAGAACAGTAACTTAGTAAATTTGGCTGAAAAAATACAAGATGAGCATTTAGAACTTTAAATAACTAAGACAATGTATTACGTCTGTAAGAATATAAATATTTGTTTCCATACATGCATACACATACTGGTTGAAATGGAAGTGCAAAAATCCCAGTAAAGGGATTTGCCTTGTTACAATACTTACAAAATCAGAATTATGTCTGAAATACCAAGACAGCACACTATCACAGCTACATGAGTTCTATGTTACATACAATATCTTAGATTCATAAAAGACATTTTCATACTGAATTGCTATTAAGTACACTCAAACTTGTTTAAGTTAATGGGAAAAACTACCAACTCCATTATGCAGGGGTTTTTTCCTATTTCTGTAGTGATGTCTCACCTTCCAGAACAAGGTCACATTCCTTCCCCCCAGAACTGGTGTGATTTCTCTCCACATGTCCAGTTTCCCTGATGGAGCTGCAGTGATCATAGCATACACACACACACAAAAAAAAAAAAGAAAAAAAGGATGCTCTAGATGCAGAAGGATAGACAGTTTAGACAGCTCAACGACCTCCTCCCATTCAAAGCAATTTCACTTCCATCAGCTCTTTTCTCCTGTCACTGTCAGATATAGGCAAAACATTATCCTTTAACATCTGTCCCCCTTCATTCTTTATTCTGAATTAAGGTCTGGTTAATTTCCCTAGATCTTTCCTTACAGATCCCTAGATCTTTCTTTACAGTTTCCACCTCTGTACCATTCTCCAGGCCTCACAGAGCACTGTAATTCAGTCTGTCCATCCTTCCACTCACCTGGATTTCCCACTGCCTGCACTGGATGAAGTATCAGAGACTAGCAGGTAGGACCAGAGCTATTTAAGAAGTTACCCTCTTGAACTTTGCCTAGTGTGCTTCTTTCATGCATGCAACACGCTTTAGCTACACAGTACAAGAGTAACAACAAATAGTAAGAGAGGTGCCAAGCAAAGAATATCACTCAAACTTCCTTTCTCAATGCACTGGACATACTTGCTTCATCTGTTCTGATGGTCCGGGCTTCACTCCACTCACTCCATTTCCAAAAATGCTTTGCTGCCCCGCAGCGAACCCTCACTGTGTATTCTGTGTACGGCTGCAGCCCACTCACGGTGATGCTCCTGTGAGGGGAATGCTTGTCTGAACTATTATGCTGAAATACACAAACACAGAAGTCAGAGCTCAGTTCAGCCTCATCAGCAAGATATTTTTGTCATGAAAAAACAGTTCCTCCTCTAGATCCTGCAATAGCCAGTTAAGCTTGACTTTTGAAAGATAACCACAAAAAAGCAGAAAATAAAAAATAAAGAATTTTTAAAAAGAGGCATGAGACCAAAAGACTGGGAGATCTCAAAAGAGGTCTGGAAGTTACCTCTGTGTAACTGTCTGAGTAGGAGTCACTCATAATGCTCCAAAGGAGTACTCTTTTCATCAAGGAGTGAATTTACTGAGATCTTGCCCTCAAAGTCTGAGGCTGCCATTTTATGTAAGCAGGATGCTGTTCCAGATCTATGCAGAGCAATGGACAGCTTTCTTTTCTTTCCATTTTTGATCCAACCTTTACCCCTGCTCCCTCCTAAGTGACAAAGTGAGTTCTGGTAAGAGTCAAAAAGTGAGCATGCTTTTAAGCCACTCAAAACTCTCTCCTGCAATGGTCACATTTGATCTAACAGCTCTTAAACGATATCGACACAGAACACAGCTTGATCATGACCCTTTAATGTGCTAGAGGTAAGCTGCCTTTCTAAGAAACAGACTACATAGAAGTCTCATTGTTTGTGAAAGATGCAGAACAAGATAATAATCTTCAAGGAGATGGGAGAGGATGGGAAGACAAACTGTTCTCGGATTCCCTCATTAGAAACCAGACACATTTCCATCAAATACAGTTGATAGCATACAGAGAGATCATGGAGTAATATTAAAAAACCCCTTTCAATACATCTCTCCACCATTTGTTTGTAAGATGATATGAGCAATAAAAACATAACAAATCAAGATCAGCAGCAGCTATGACATTCTATATACAATATCTATTACATAAGATTACAATTGTAAGGACCGTAAGTGTTTTCACTTACTTCAACGAATTTCAGAACCTAACTAGCAGAGCACAGAGACACATATGCAAACCAGGCACACCATGCACTGCACCCAGAGTACAGGCAGTGCTGGAATTGTGAATTAGTGCCAGTGATGACTGTCCACATGGACCGCACACTCAGAGCAGAGCCTGGGAGAAAACAAATCCAGAAAACTGACATGCCAACATGCTTACAAGACTTAAAGTATAATTGTATTGCCAGGGAATTATTTTTAAATCTCACATCAGAAAGATCCTCACTATGTTTTTGTGTATGAAATTCAGGTTTCTTACCAGTTCAACTTTCCCATCTCGATGGAGCACTTCAGCCTGACAAAAGAGTTCAATTCCACTGTTTTGATGATTCCAATGTAATGTGATTTCTGTCTCTGTAAATTCTTCCCACACCTGGAAAGGTGCAGTGGGATAAACTGCCAGTGGAAAATCTGAGTTAGCTCTTGTAAAGCATGAAATATATGCAAAAGTATTTCAAGATATTTTAGCTGAGCAGTAAAAGCAAGTAAAATACATACTTTTAGTCTAAAAGAAACAGATATAAACTAGTAAATACCAATTTCAGAATGTAAATGGAAGTACACAAGACTTAGAAACCAAAAAATCCTTGTGCTGATTCAGTAATATTCTAAAACCTCATGGACAAAAGAAAAACACATTTATTTCAAATCCAGTAAAAGTCTCTAATTCAGGACCTGGTGAAAGCTCCTTATGTAACATGGTAACATTTTCCGCATTTCTACACCCCAGAATCCAGCCTCTTCACCAGAAATTTTATTCACAGCTTTATCAATGACTCCTTATCCTCTGGTAAAGAGTGCCACTGCTACTTCCTCCTAAAGATTTCTTTTACTGCTATGTAAGCAGTATTCAGAAAGAGAAATAATTCTCAAGCTCTCCCATAGCATCAATATAATTGTGAAGAATAAGACACGGCAATGTGAGTGAGTGGAACACTCACAGCTTTGGCCACTGACCTAGGACTTCATGAATTACATTACTGAATTACACTAATCCATGAACTACAATTTGAGGACTTTCAGACTCAAAGGAGCTTGTATTTCATACAGAAGGTCCCAGGTAGCCTATGCAGAATTCGAAACAATGGACTTCCATCTTCCTTTACTTGCTGTCATCATTTAATAAAAATTCTACTGTAAATATTTGCAGGACCAAAAAAACGTAAAGGACTTTGAATCACTATTAAGAAAGTAAACTCATCATACATATTATATATAATTTCTTTAACTTGCAACAATCACAAGGGCTGGAAAACGAATATTGTAGTAAAACTTTAATGTACTTAGCACACTGAATGTCTCTTCCTTCCTTACAGAAGCAGATGTTACTGTCCCATATTAGGACCAAAACAGGTTATCACTATCACTTCTTTCCTGGCAATAGCTGCTTACACCTTTATCACATTTCATACCACACCAAATACCAAGTAACCTACACAGACATTCTCCTTAAAACTCTTCATTTTATATCCTTGCATTATTTTGCTTTCTATACTATGAACTAGCTTCAGCAATGCAGTAGATTTTGAAGCATAAAGGGGTCATTTAAATAACCAAATCTGACCTTTGGCGGGAAGCTGTTTTCTACCTTTAATACAACTTCCCAAAGCTGAAACCTGAAGAGAGAGCAGGTAACTATCACAGAGACAGATCACTAACAAAACTGAGAAGTTAAAACTCAAGGGCTTCCATATGTTAAACCCGGGCACTCAAGGAATCAAGTTCAGAAGAAGGAACAAAGACATAGAAAAGACCTTACTTCTGTGATTTACATTAAAAACATCCGTGGCAGTTTTTTTTCCCAGTGGGTTTTCCACAGTCACTGTGACATTCCAGATCCTCTGCTGGCCTATATGCCAAGAACATGAACACTGTTTGGAACAACTCGGTGTGCACAGAATCATTTTCTGGGAAGACCTACCAAAGAAAGTGTCAGGTGGGACAGGGGCAAAAAGGGAAAAAGACATTTATCCATAAAGTAACATCAACATAGATGTTGAAATCTTCCATGTTCAACCAGAATGAAGCATCATAAAAAAAATAAGGCTGATGGGGAATACAAGAAGCCACCCAGTTCTTTCCCCTAGCCTGAAACAGGATGAATATAGCTATTCTTAGAAGAAAGTTCTCTTCAACGTCTAAAATTGCCTTTTTAAAATACAGCTAAACTGCTTTTAGTGACTTCCTTATGGAAATTCTAAACCAGGGACTAATTTGCCAAGACTTAAACCATTTATACCTCTACCATTATGCTCTTAAACGAAGCTGTAAATTCAAGTGCACCATCTAACCTTCCATTTTTAAATCACTATCATAATATCTTAAGAGAGGTACGTGCAGTGATGATCGTCTTCTGCTAAGAACTTTTGATTAAAGTTCACTGTGACGGTGAAGCATCTGTTCTGATTCATGAGTTCCCCTTTCTCTGCAGGCCCTGGTGTAAATCCTCTCTCCTTTTGTGAGGGCCATGTCTGATTTGCCAGAACTGTGTAACTTTGACTCAAAGTGCCAAGAAAGAGCTGTGAGAAAGTCTGCAGAACGATCCTAAAGAAAAAGAACAGCTACTCAGGGTAGCTGGGAGTTAGCTGGGAATCATCAGTTTGAGTCAGTATTCTCAATGTCAATGGATTGTTAGCACAATAATACTCAGCCTACCAGCTGATTAGATCTAGTTATCTGCTGTGTGTGTACCCAATAATTATGCTACACTTTTTAAATTATCTATATCCTGATTTCAGGGTGTCTTCCTACCTATTGGAAGATACCCAAACAAGTTAACCTAAAAGAATGGTTAGAACAAGCTTCATCAGGCAGAACTTGGTCTAAAGGACAGGCAACTTCATATAGCTTATCTAAATCAGAGCAATTCTTCATTGCTCAGACTTTGTTTAATAGTGAGAAAGTGAGATGTAAAGAGGCAG
Source organism: Formicarius rufipectus (assembly GCA_013399695.1). Classification (NCBI taxonomy): domain Eukaryota; kingdom Metazoa; phylum Chordata; class Aves; order Passeriformes; family Formicariidae; genus Formicarius; species Formicarius rufipectus. The sequence continues at coordinate 6,665 of VXAU01002660.1, read as the reverse complement.
GCAACTAAATACAACTAAGATAAAATATATTTCTACAAGAAAGAAGGTGCCTGTTCTGTACAGCACAGACCAGAGTTAACATAACAATGAGACTTACTTATCAGACAAGGTGTATTTTGGTGAATATTTTTCATAGAGATAGGTGTCTCCTCCTTGGCTCCAAGTACATGTTACTATTCTCACGTCTTGAGTTTGGCATGAAAAATCTTTAGGTGTATCAGGTGCTCCTTGTCAGAGGGAATAATCAAAAACACACCAACAGCATGGCAGTCAAGGCAAAAGTCACCAACTTGTTTAATATATGAACAAGCTAGAAATAATGGATAAATACAAAGTCTGGTTTACCACAGACATTACTGAAATTACACTTAACCAATGACCAGTTTGCAGAGACAATCAGGATAATACCATAAATTAATAGCAATCTAAACACTTATATTTCTTCTTATTTTTTATTATATCCATATGTTCATTAATTCAATCTGTTTTATCTTCTATCTGTAAAAATTGCCACTAGCCTTCAAAATGGGGACTGTGCCAAGTTTTGCCACAGACACACAATGAAGCTGAACTCCTAAATGTGTAGGTATATTTAAGAATCAATCACCTGTCCTAGCATCAATTAATGAGAGTAATTTGAACACATTTTATGCTATTCTTTAATGCTTTCTATACATAAATTTATAGATCTGAAGTATTAACAGAAATTAACAGAGATCAGTTGGACAAGACAGGACCATGACAACTCACAGGAGACTTTTTTTTCACTCCTCCCCACTCCCCACAGTCATTCTTGACTTAGTAACAACAGGAAAATAGAACTGTAATAATATGTTCACTTACTACCCACAAGAAAAAATGAATGAGCTAAGCACTGATCTTCATTGCAAGGCTCTTTACAGTAGACATGGATGTGAGGTGCTTCGTGATGTGTCACATTTTCCACAGTGAGAAGTCCAAATCGACTGATTGTGTGACTGAAAACACGAACAGCTGGGAGTGCAGAGAATTCCTTAATGATTTGATCTTTCCTTCCAATGCAACAAAAAGTAATATCAGAGCCTTCCTCTAAAATTTTTTCATTTGGAAATATTTGTGGCCCACTGCTATTTGAAGTGTCCAGGCCTGCAAATTAACATTAAAAAAGTCAAAATCTGCTCACAGCAGCAACCTTCAACCAGAACACATAGCTAAGCATTTTTCAAGAAATTGCTAGTGTTTTATTATCCATTCACAGACTTTTGTTTAGTATTTTCCCCATAGAGAGATGAACTTCACATGTAATAATACCTATATTTTCCTTAAACTTATAAACATATAACTTAGTACAACAAACTACCTAAGTGATTAGATCCATCTCGCTGCCTTTCACTTAGAGGAAAAAAAGGAAAAGAGTGTAGAATCAAGAACTGCCTTTACAGAGGAACATAACCTACTGCATCTATGCCCAGGCTGATGCTTACAGCCAAAATGCCTGGAAGACTATGAACAGAGGGCTAGAAAAACATCATGCCCTGAAGCTCATGCAGAGCTTGTAAGAGGAGTCTGCATTGACTGAATCAGACCAGTAAGGAGACACTCAGCTTGGAAAATGATTCCTATGGCTTTCAATGCCGGACTGCTTCCTGGAAGCAAACACAAGTGCAATTTAAGTGATTCATAGTCTTTTACACATGTTGCATGAGTAAAATCTCTTCTCAAGAAACTGGTCCAAAAATCTGATGACACCTAGAGTTACTGTCTTTCAGAGAGCTCTAAATCAGATCTGTAATGCAGGATCAGTTGTGACCAAGATACACATTTTTGAACCCTACCCAATTCCAACTGAAAAACTAAAATCTCCAAGATTGAGGTTAGTGAGGCAGAAAGGGAGTCTTGCAACCTATTTCCCCTTACATAAGAAGAAGGAGATGGGCAATTTAAGTGTCATAATCCAAGTAAAAAGACCTGTGATGCTTTTCCTACCATGATGCACCTTAACTAAAATTCCTTGCTGCTTCCAATGAGAATAGTGTTTCATTATAAAATCACTGGAGTAATTTTTTTTATAAAGCAATTATATATTTTATTTAAACAAAATTATCTGGAAATCAGACTGTTCTAGTAAGACATAGTAATATTAAAAAAAAATATGTGTTTTCTGGTATTATTAATTACATTATTGGTTCAGTCCTCGTTTATTCTCATAGAATTCATAAAACATTCATTCCAAGTGACAAAAAGACCTGATTTGCTCCTTCATTCCAAGTGACATAAGGAGCTGACTTGCTCCTTTCCCTGTTTCTGTAATACTAATCAAAGCTATGAAACCAGACAAAAGCAACACATGCCTCAGATGATACAGCTATAGCTATGCACTTCCACTCCTCCCCCCAGGTTTGGGGCAGGGCTGTGTCTGGCCTGGTGACAGGCTATGCTGCAGCCTATCCAAGATCTAATGCCACTACATGTACTTCATTGTTTTAATGTGTGAACTAAAAAAACTATGAAACATTCACTCTACCAGTTTAGGAAGAGAATCTGTAAATTCTAACAATGATTGGAGCACTGCTATTGTTGCCAGCAAAAAATAAGGTATTGGTTAGTGTTTAAGAGATTAATGAGTCCAAAATGGATTCTTGACTTGATATCACCTCTCCTGAGCTGTCCTTCACAATTACCGGTACTGGAGAATTACAGACTAGCTTTGTACTTGAAAAAAATAAAATCAATATTGCAAAATCTTGTTTTGCCTACCCGGGACAGTCTCCCACAGACTCCACTGACTCCAGACTTTTGATGTGTCTGCTTTGCTCCTGATTCTCACTGCATGAGACCCACACTCCAAAGGTAAGACAGAATGCCATTTCCAATGAAGAGGCTTTCCCAATTCATCAAGTGTGACATTATGAAACTCCTAGAAACAAAAACAAAAACAAAGTATTGAAAACACAGCAATGGGTAGACACTTCAGAAATACAATCAAAAGCAGTGAGAGAAAGAAAGCTCAAAGGAGGAAAAGGCTTTTGAAAAATGATACTCTGAAATCCCACTTGCTACCTGTGGTCTCATGCTAAGTAACTAATAGCTAATTCACTACTCACATACCTATTCTAGCAGCAGTAGAGTGACTGATGTGCTGACACACTTGTAAGTCAGGGCTTACTGCTCATGACATGGATTCGCTCTCAAAGACTTTCAGTAGGTTATTTGTGCCTGATATTACATGAGTAGTAGCAGGCACAGATGCTGCCGCCTACAAATGCATCCTGAGTTACACATTCCTGAGGTGCAGTCACCATCCCTTGAATGATTTAAAAGATATGCAGATTCAGCATTTAGGAACATGATTTAGTGGTGGACTTGGTAGTGTTGGGTTAATGGCCAGACTTGGTGATCTTAAAGATTTTTTTCTAACCTATCAGGTTCTACAATTCTATGTATTTTTGTACTCCTTAACCATACCAGATTTTCATCATACTGACCTCTGCTATTCATATGGGTTGTACCAAAGCACTAGCTCACACTGACCACTAGAGAATTGCTCTCTAGCACTGCTTTCCATCACCAACACCTGCACTTCCATAGTATCACTTTTCTGAGAAAAACTCTGCAATCCGTTCAAAATTTAATTTCTCAGTTATAACTCTGAGGAACGTAGTCACTGCTTTGGAAGTTATCTAGGCTGTCTGTGTTATGGTGTGAGCAGACTTAAAGAGTTTCTTTATTGGTACAGCTTCTTCAGCAAAACACAGAAGTAAGTATATTCCTGTGTGATAGTGACATTCAAAGTAATAAGCTGGTTTTTCTTGTCATGTTTATTACAAGTAAAGAACACACTACATCCTTGAATTTGAAAATCTCTTACTTCCTTTCAGCAAGTTAGTAAGAGTTTGTTGAAGGATACTCCAAAAAAAAACCCAAAAATTTAGTTGTTTGTAGCTATATGGCTACAGTTATTGACTTCAGGGTTAGATGTACTCACAGGGTATTAAAAATCCAATCTAATGTATCAAAGTAGTAAAAATCTTCAAAACTGCAGAGAGCTCATCTGTAGTGCAAATGTGGTTCTTTAAACTTTAAGACCCAATAATATCAGCTAGGCTGATCAGAGTAAGTTGTGCCTGTCTTATTTTACCAATAAGTGATTTCAGAAAAAAAGAAGTCCTCTGTTTTCTGTGCTTTCTCACAAATGGCAGCTTTAAGTGAACCAGCAAAGTTTTCCGGTTTTACTAAGTTTTAATAAATGCATATTGTATTCTTCCATAGTTCAATGAACAGGTGACTCACAATAGATTAAAATATGAGTAAAACATGCATTTCATTGCCAAAAGATTTTGTCAAACTCAAAGGAAAGGAAATTTTATTTGGAGATGTTCTCACACTGAAGTCACAAACATGGGGAAAACACCCAGAAGAGGCCTAAGCCTGTGATCTGGGTGATCTCCTTCTCTTCAGAAAATCTGGCTGCTTTAAGGGTTAAGGAAAACTACCAGGACAGGGACTTTGCAAAGAGACATCACTACTTCCTTATCCTTTAGCTTCTTTTATATTGTAAATGACTAATACACTTCTTTTTAGAAGTACACTTACTGTCCACTCAGTATTAGTGTAATCTGTTTGACTGACTTGTATTTCAAAAGACATTGCCAGCTTGGCATCATGAGCTGACTTGACAACATCCCATTCCACCAGCAGCTGCTGAAGAGCCAAATCCTTGGAAACTTTGAGGTACGTTACTGGAAACACAGAAGATTCTAGGAGCACAAAAAGGACACAAAAATATTACTGTTTAGCTAAGGTACAGAGCGGATCTGACAAAACAGTGGTTAGAAGTAAGATGGGTTCCACACCAGTTGGTTCTGAAGGAATAAACAAAAGTGATCAAGAGACATGCTGCTGATGACAAATGGAAAGATTATCTTTAATTTTAAGGAATCAGCAGGCTAAAATGAGGTTCCTGAATCTACCCAGTAGCCCTCCCACCCTGACATTTGGTATGCTATTTAATTTCTTTATGCCCTCAATTTACTAGCTATTTTATGGCCATTTGGATTCTTTTCATATTCTCATGAACAGGAATAATACAATGTATTAATGGGGATTAGATTCCAAGAAAACCCAACCCCAGAATGCCTTCTTATCACTAGAGCAGAAACTCTGGGCTCAGTTTTGATCTCTTTCATAATTTGGATTCAGTTAGTTAATACAAAACAAGTAGTTGAAGAGGACAGATCAACAGATTCTCAGCAGCAGCAACTCAGATGATAGTCTAGTATTAAGCACATTCTTGGTTGCTCTACACAGAGATTAGGCACCTTAGAACTATGTATTCTTCTACTGGAATGAGAGACCTAGTTCTAATGGTACATTCATTTTTCTATGGGTTTGGAGTTATTTCCCATAATATAATAAAGCTCAAAAATCAGCCTGAAGTATTTTTTGCTGCTGCTACAGGAAAGACCCCATAAAAATATTATTCTGCTGAAGACTACAGATAACCTCGTAAGTGGTTCCTCTTTCCAGATCCTTGCTTTGTCATCCTTCCCAAAAAAACCCTATCGTCTGGAAGAGATGAAATAGAACACTCACTGGTTTGTAACTTCTCTCCTTCCTGAAATATAAACAAACAAATATAAACCTCCTAAACTTGATCTGGTCGTTAATGAACCCAGGGAGCTGAAATGGTTGAGTAAGTAGGCTTTTTCTTCTGCCACAGTTGCTTTCCAAAGCAACTTCGCCTTGTTACAAATGACAGGGTCAGAATGTTTATACTAATCAGGGCACAGAAAACAAGTCAGAAATAGCTGCATCTTTTAATAAAACAGAACCCACTCTGTGCCACACTATAGCCACAGTCCTCAGAGACACAATGGATTGATAGGCCTCAGCAGCTCCTTCTCATGGAACTGCCACCTCCACTCATGTCTCCCAGATGTGCTTCACCCACTGCATTACCTGACACTTGCACAGAAACTACCAGCAGAAACATTAGCATTCAGCAGGTTTAGACTGAGAAACTACACTTTGATAGATACTTCTGGCAGACATCAGGTTTGCAAGCCATTCTGCAATTTATCCTGTGGTGTCTGCTCTGCACTAATTTCTGTGCAGCACTTTTGCTACATATGGACTTCTACATTAGCTGTCTGGAATGAAAGTTGCAGTTATAGCAAGCTCTGATCACTCAAAGTAAGTAAATAAAACTTTATAATCATATTTATTAATTACAAGAATACAGACAGACCGACACAGCTTAATTGTTTCTACAAGTCGAGCTTACAACTGAATATTATACGGAGGAAAGAGTGTATTTCACCATTAGTACCAAGGTACTAAAAACTGATGAAAGAAAGTGTTCACTCTTTAGCAAATCACCCACAAACTCTGCTGATATATTTTTAACTTATTCCATTTTGAAGTGTACTAGAAGTCGAAGCAAAATGAAAACCATATGTTTTCAATCCAGAGAAAACTACTGCTACTTCTTCAGATAGGCTTGGAGGAACAAATCAAGGTTTCACTGTTCAAACACTTGGTCTAAGAACTGTGGCATCCAAAAAACATTTTGGAGGAAGAAGCATAGACATGCAGATAAAGCTCCCATACCTTCTGTCAATTCTGACTAGCTTTAATATAACATTACTGGGTAATTACTTCCCTACAGACACCCCCTTGTCGTGGAG
>VXAU01002659.1:443449-485657 GCA_013399695.1 Formicarius rufipectus | reverse complement strand
GTTTTGTCCCTCACCTGTCACTGGAGGACTTTGGAAAAGTGGATGAATCCCTCAAGCCTGCGCAGTGGATTTTTTAGGTGAGGCACAGCGTGTGCAGGACTGGCCACACCCTTTACTCCTGAGGTTCATCTGCCAGGCCTAGCAAGCTTGGATGGTGACAGCGAGGTCCTCAGGATGTAGGTTTGGTTAGAGTATCCTTCTCTTAGATGGATGGCCTTACAGGGCTAAGCGAGCTCCATCTGCCCGGGTTTGGAGTTAGAGTTGTCCTTCTAGGATGGCTGGCTGGAGGCTGACGAGCCCATCCTGCCCGAAGACTTTGTCTCACCCTTCAGTGGAGACCTGACCAGCATGGGAGCCCCTACTGGAGGCATAACCCACTGCCAGCATAGCTCACAACCTCATAAGGGCACACAAGCCTCTCCCCCACAACAAGGGGGTGTCCATGGAGAAGGGACCCCCTTATACAGATTTTCTAAATGTGCCTGTGAGCAGACATGGTCTCCCACAGCTGACATCCCACTTGATTGCAGTTTCCACCATCAAACACAACATGCACACCTCTCAAAACAAATCTCTAGGTGCTTTTGCTTGGAAGAAAAATAACTGGTCTGTAATAGAGGCTGTTAATTTTTAACAGCAGCTGCTTAGTCCAAACCTCCAAAGAATGAAGGTTAGTGGTAGCGATCTATGCTGCAGAGTAAATTGCTTCCCAGAACCCTCCTCTGGAAGTTACTCCAAAGGCATACACTGGAGAGTAGCTCTCCTAATGTTAGTGGACATTTTGCTCTTCTAAATGCTTAATACAATGTTAGATGTAGGTGTCTAGACAAGTGTCTGTCTGTGGACTGCATCTGCATAAGAAAAATATTTTCTGTGGCTTTACTAGGCTGCAATCCACACAGGACTTGGGAGATTGATGTGGAGATGCCCAAAGAAAAAAATTCTGGCTTTGTCTTCAGAGGGTATTTTCATGCAGAGTCTACTTTCTTCAGACTCTTACAGAGATTGCATCACTCTCAAACTTCAGAAAAGCTGCAGACATTTGAATCAAGCCTTTTTATTTGGACTGCATTCCATTTTCGGTAACTTAAATATTTAACTCTAGTACACCCTGAGGCACAGTTATAAAGTGGCAGCTACAACAAAGTGGCTGCTTTTTGGGAGTTACTTCATAGTAATTTCCTATGACTTTGATTGTGCATTCAGATTTAAGTAAAGGTACAACTACTGGGCTTAACTGGAGTCTCTCTCAAAGTATCATCATATGGATAGGACCAGATTGAAGTCCTGCCTGCTTCTGGATGAAAGTAGAGTCCAGCTCAGGGCCTCAACTTCCTGAGGCCTTTGTAGAGCAAGGTCCAGTTCTCTATTAGTGTATACGTGCACCAGGAAAACATAAAGTATTTTCTCTTCCAGAATTTAAATGTAAGGACATAAGCATTCTGGATTTTATATGATATTGTAAGAACTGTGGAAATTGTGGTGCTCATGGATAAAGGGTACCAGTAGGATTTGGTACTCACCCCATTAATCATCAGCAGGATCAATCCATTGTCTGTAGGTGTTCGGACTTCTATGTCAAATCGAGTCACCTGACTGAATCTTCCCCTTCTCTCAATGTTTCTTGCCAAGGCATAGCCAGAGCCATCAAAGAAATAGCTCACAGCTCGGCTCTGAGTGAAAGCCAATTTATCTCTATCAAAAAACAAGATGGGAAGGATTAGTTGGCATATACCCATTTTAATTTAGAGAGATTTAAAGACCTTTACATACTTTATTGAAATAGTTGTTCTACACTTTTGCTTCTTCCTGGCAATGGTGAGACTGATGACTTTCTTTCAAAATTTTTTTTCTGGGAATTTTTTTCTGAAAAATAGTGCTTATCTTTGAAGGTGTATCTAATTCCATCATTATGTCATGCTTTTATCCTGTGCTGTATGTAGAGGACAGGAAAATTCTTTCTTGTCCTTGTAAAGTGACAGGCCCACAGCACTTCTTCATTATAAGAACACAAATATATTTCTCTTAAGAGCTTGCCCAGTTTGCGAAGAAATCCATTTGAATTCTCTGAGACCTTTAGCTGAACATGGACTCTTCTGCTGGAGAGCTCAGGAGCAGCTTACATGCACTGTTGTGGAGTGCAGCAGCTCATGCTCCCTGTGGGAATGTTGTGAAAAGCCATCGTTTCCTGTATCCCAACACTTTCTGCATTTCTTCCAGTGCATACCGCAAACTTCTCTCCTGCTCTTTCTATAGAGAGTTTCTACTGCTGCTGCCTGTTATGTGAGCAAAATGCCTGCTGTGTCTGTGCTAAACAAATGCTGCAGTTGATGTTCACTTCTACTTCAGAAGCTGCATTTCCCAGTCTGTGAAAGGCTTATCTAAGGAACCTCTTTTGTGGGTTTAAGAGTGGAAGAAAGATAACTTTCATATGGTCTTTGCTAGCGGGGTTGGGTTTGCACTCAAGGTTACCAGACCCACAGCTGTGGCTGTATCACAACATAATTTGAGTCAGGAGCAGTCCTGTCCTAGGCAAGCAGTGTGCTTAAGGAGGGACATGGGACATGCCTTAGCTAACATGGCAGTTTCCTTTTTGAAGGCATGAACAAGATTGTGAGATAGTGGAGATAGTAGAAAATCAGAGAATATCTCAAATTAAAAGGGACCCATAAGGATCATAGTCTCCAACATATATACATAACATACATACACATACACTTACACATACACATAAACATATACATATACATGTACATACATATGCACACACACAATCATATATATATATATAATATATAAATTAAACTTGTTGATGCAATTAGGAGTTAAAAGTGACTAAGTTCCTTCTGGGCAACTCAGTGTTGCTTTCACGTTTGTGATCTAAGCCAGGAATGAACCATCAGGACTGGCGCTTGCAACAAACCAGAGCAGCAGGGAGTGTCCCCTACCTGGCACAAGGTGGCGATGTGGTGGTGTCGATGTTATAGATGTGCTTGAAGTTGTACAGGCTGATCACGTCATTGTTTAGAGTAGCCAGTTCCAGGCAGCCGATGAAGCCAGGTAGGTTTAGGCTAGGAGGTAGCTGTGCAGAGGACAAGGAAGAGTAAAAAGAGAGGTCACACTCTTTAGTTAGGTATTGTGAGATCATTTGTGCCTGGGACCAGTTTTTGTCCCTGTGCAATTTGTGTTTTGAAAAAAATGGAATGATGCCACTGTGAATAGTCTTTACAGTCCTTATTATAATATGGCATATGGTCTGTAAGTTAAAAGGGAGCACATGAATGGTCTCACGGTGAGAAAATTAGGCCAGGAAAGGCAACCGCAAACAAAACCTTCTTTTGTAGTTTTGATTGGAACAGGAGAAAAGGTTTAAGATTTGACTAGTAAGAGACCTTACTCAACGTATTTGAATCTCTTAGTAGATATTTCATATCTAATGTATAGACATCCTTCACACCAGAAAATAACTTCATAGCATGATGAAAAGAGAGAGAAATGAAAGAGCTCTTTAAACCCAGGAGACTGGAATTCAAAGTCTGTATCAGTGGGTAATCCTCAGTAGGTATTATTTTGAACAGTTAACAAGATATAGAAACTTCTTCTTTTAACAAATGTCATTGCAAATGGAATTTAAATAACCACACTGGTGAGGAGAAAATTCCAAAGGATAAAACTTACTGAGCTAGCGAATCATTCTTTTTATATGAAAATATTCTGCCCTGTGGAACAGGTGTGATGATAATAATAACAGCTCTTGTACATCAGGGTTTGATCACTGTGAGTAACTTCATCTCATTATTTCCATTTTGCTTATGATATAATAGTAATGGTAATACAGCAATGCAGAATATATGTAGCTTTAAAAGAGAATTAGATTCTTATCTGCAGCACAGATACATTTGGTAAATGATCATGTTTCCCCTCCTCCCCCTTTTGTTTCTTCTACTATTGTGTTAAATTATGTTAAGCATGAGACTTCTAATGGTTGGAAGTGGTGCATTTCATGTTTGCAAAGTATGTAACCTGGAATCAAAGGTAAAATCTTTTAACAAATAAGACTGTATGCTAATAAATGAAAATGTGAGCTGTCCTTTTCCAAGGGGAAGGAGACCCATATGCTTATCAAATAATATCATGAATCCTTTTCTTCCCATTTCCCTTCCCATTTTCCTACATTTTCCTATGTTTTACTCTTTTGTTTTTCCTCTGCCCTGCTCTGGAACAGACCTGGAGGCTTAATTTGNTTTTTGGTGTGTGTGTGTGTGCAGTTCTTCAGTCCTCAGTCCTGTTCTCAGGCAATTTGCACCCAGGACTCAGAAATCTAAAATTCAGACCATGGTGTATATTTGGTAGTCATAACAATGCAAAGCTCATACATAAATGCAATGAGTTAATTTTACTCTTTTTATGTTGTTGGGAGAGCTGCTTGTGGATCAGTATTTGGATCCTTTTTAGGACCTGCAACAATTACCTTAAAGAATGTAGCATTCTCTAAAGTCTTTCTAGGTATGTTTTTATTCAGCCATGCAATTTTCATGCCTAAGACCGTTCATAGCAGTTTTTAAATCCAAAAAATGGAACTGGTATGTTCACAGAAGCAGGTAAGTGAGGTGCTGACTATTAGGAACTAGACTGAAGCAACTGTCTCACACAGGTCTTCAGACTCATTTTGCACAGGGTACTTTTCATGCTATTATAAGACTGGATTTAAACCAACGATGATTTAAATTCAAACAAATTACTATATTGCTAATTTCCTTCACTGTCTTAATATTAACAATACCTTATTTTTATTTTTTGTGATAGCTGTAAAAGAGAATTGCTAAGTACCAAGAGCTCATTAGCACTGAAAAAAAAGATAGCCTACACGCTTTGTTAAACTGGACTAATTTAGGCCTTCATTTATGTGAGTTAACATCTAGCAAGCCTTTCTTCTGTTACATTCCCAAGAACTTGAATGTCTGCTATCAAAAATGTGATCATTTTGCTCTATGGCATAATATGCGACAGAAAACTCTTTTCTCCATGGCTAAAAGACAGATGATAAATTTCTAAATGAGGACATTTTCTCTATTTACCATTTCTGTGTTTAAAGGGAAGTCCAGCAAGATAAGTTTGTACAATTTCGTTTTGAATATAGAATATTTATCTGACCAACCTTGAAGCCTGGAGGCACTCCACCAACATAGAAAACAGCATTTTCAGGTTCCAATTTAAGAAGAGAACCAGGACCAAGAACCTCTCCCTTTTTGATGAATTTTTCTTCATCTGTGCTGCTAAGACTGGGCACAGTTAAAAACATTTTTCCATGTCTTCCAATCCTGTAGAAAGGAATTGTAAGAGAAGAGAGTTTCATGTTGGCAGGACTTACAACAGAACAAGAAGGCCTCCAGCTTTAGGAAGGATTTTTATTTCCTTACTAGAAGACTAGTAATCTGGGGAAAAAGAAAGGGAGAAGCCACAGATACTTTCTCTTCCTCCATGTGACCTCTTGGGTCCTGGCTCTTCAAAAGCAGAGATAATTTCCATTTATTTCAGCACAAGTAGAACCAGGTACTGGAGATTACTGATGCAGCCTTTTTAGCTTGATTGTTTTGTTCCTTTTAACTTTTTGATTTTGGGAAAATGCACATTATCACTTTACCTCTCAATTTTGATGATGCTGAAGTAAGAAGGCCAGGTGCTGACTGGCTTGGTATCCAGAGGTATCTCCACGTCTTGGCCCCCAAGATTATAAATGTACACAAGGTTGTCATTTTTAATTGCAAGACCAATGTAATGTTTTGCCTAAAAGATCAATGGAGAATTATGTCAGAGAAACAACATCAAAGGAGACTTCATGCAGAATGTTAGTAAAAGGGGGGCTTTGATAAACTAAATTACACCTTTTAATATTACTATTAAAAGCTATTTAAATGCAAACAAAAGCTTCATTCTCAAATTGGTTGCTTTCACCAGATAAAAGTGTACAGACAAAGTCTCTTAATATTTTACTTTGTATCCATTTTGACTGCAGTAAATACAAGGTCATGAGATTTCTGCCTGTGAATTAGTCATGTTCAATGGGAAGCTGTTCATCAGTATTTAATGTGCAGTGTCATGCAAGTAACAGTCTAAAGCCCAGGTATTATGCTGCAATTAAATATTCTGCCAAAAGAGTTTCCACTTGATTTATATTCAGTAGACATTCTTTTTAGAAAAGCATAAAAATAAAAGCCTACCTCTTTACTCTTCCCAAGTAACAAATTGCCAGGATTATACCTGGCTTGTGAAGTGTGATTTTTTTTTTCTTTTAGGAACCACAATTTAAAGAAGAGCTATTTCAAAGTGATCTACAGAGTATACAACTGCAACAGAAGCCACAGATAAGGAAACCTGCTTATCTTGTGGGCCTGTGACCTCAGAGATTTGGAATTGACACTGTCAGCAGCATAAACTGATTAAAACGTATCTCATAAAAGCCAGGTGGGTGACATTAACTGCTGCAGGGCACCTTGGTACCCGCAGTGGAGGTGGAAAGTGTGGCTTGCAGCAGTGTCAATCAAAGCTGTACACTCAATAGGCAGTCTATCTTCTTTTTAGAGAGAATCCTTCATTGTTTGAGGTGCAAAGTCTCAAGGACAAGGGTCTTAGGAACTCTTCCTCTTTGCTTGTCACAAAATCAATGACGTACGTATAGTAGACACCTCTATTTTAAAACATGAAGTGAGAGGAATGACCAAGGACAGAAACTTCAAACCTATTTCATTTTTTTTTTAAATTATTTTTTTTATTTTTATTTTTAAAGATGTTTGAAAAAGTTAAATGAGTTGTTCTCTTACATTTTTGTTTCCGAGGTACAAAATGAATCTGTCTGGAGATGCTGCCAGTTGTGGGTTGTCTTTCTGAAGCTTTATGTACAAGCTCATGGAAGTGAAAGATTTCAGTTCCTCCACGCTGATCTTTGGATTGACTTCAACAGCTGATTGGCCTCCAAACATCATGGAAACTTGGACCTGCAGTTGTAAGTGTGCCACGTGAGACAGATTATTGCTGCCTGGGGTCATTACTTAAGTTAAATGTACAAGAATACTTAGCCAGCAGCCTTACTTAGCTTAGTGCAAGAGTGGAACTGGCACCTATATATTAGCCGTGTAAAATTGTATGTTTATAACAATAAATTCTGGAAGAAGATGAAGGGAATTAATTTTAAAGTTAATTAAAGCTCCTAATTAACTCTGCTTAAGCATATTCATATTGTAAATTAAATTTTAGTGGGAGATAGATATATTCTTAATAGAATCAAGGCTACATCATTATATATGGCACATAATGAAATTCTTACATAACTATAAAACTTTGACTCATAATTTATTTCTTTGCTTTGGGAGTGCTATGACCAATTTTCTATTCTTAAGTATTCCTGCTATATTACCGAATCTAAAGTGATGTCTATGAGATGCTAATAAAATTGAAAATCCTGTTCATTTTAGTTCAAAATGCCTTCAACACAACTAGAAGTAATGCTTTCAAATTTAAACACAGTATGCCTGAATAAGTACTTTTGAAGAGCAGTCAAGCACTGCACACATACTGATTTTTCCTTTTCTTTTCTAAGTAACGTATATGGACAGCATTTTTTGAATAAACAGTAATGCACTGAATTCTTTTATATCTCTGAATGAATTCAAATACACCGTTTTAATTTTTGATATTGGTGTTCTTGTTGTAGAAAAAACTCATTATTTATGAGTGATAATGAAAGTGTTTTTTCTCTATTAAATATGTGGGAGCTGAGGATTCTCTTGCCCTGCAGAACATTAATTTCAAAGGAAAAAAAAATAAAAATACTGTTATGTCACAAAAATTTACATCAGATTGCCCCAGTTACTAGTCCTGGTAACTGATGTTGATCTATTAGTTTTAGCTTTGAATGGTTTTGTTGCTGTGGCCATCTTATACACTGTGTCAATAACTTTATTAAGGTTCTTACTGCACTAGCAATAGTCTACCTTGACTACCATGATAATGTTAACTGCTTGCAAAATAGCAACTATAAAGATTTCAATGACTTCCATGGTGCTTTGTTTCTCCAGTTTACGGGAGCTGGTAATGTCCAGTTTGGGCTTCTAACACAGCGCAAGAAAATGAAGGTTATAGTAAGAGGCATTTGATTATTAGCACTTGTATCCAAAAGTCCCATCCAAAAATTTTACCTTGCTTGCTACACTCCTGGTCTGTGCAATTAACTCTCTGATCCGCTGGATGCTGGAAGAAATGTTGTTTGCTGGTGCCTTCTGTTCCACTCTGTGCAGTTTGTCCAGGAGCTCAGGAAAAACTTCTTTAAGTTTCTCTACTGCAGTTAGAAAAGAAGAGACAACTTGTTTTTTTCTTCTTGGAACACTGCGTTTGCACCAGGAAAACTTATTATTATCCTCTTAAGTGAACTTACCTGCCTCCTTCTGCTTTAATAGCAAGTCTGAACTGTGGTGTATGAGAGACAATGATTTCAAAAAGAGCAGTGATTTATAAGAATCTAGTATTGCAAAAGTTTTCAGAAATAAGTTTGCACAAAGGAGACTACATTTCAATGGGACTCCTAGATAATGCTGTAGTGAGTAACTGTAATACTTTCCTCAAGAAGTTCTGCAAATGTTAATTGTTTTAACCTTTTCATCTTCCTTCAAGGCAAGTACATGTTAAGCCCAAGTTCACATATATGGCAACTGGAGCAGAAGGATTATTTGTTCAGCATCTTACTGGATATCTAGGGCTGACCTGGAAAGTGCATCTAGGAGTTATGGTTCATGAGCTCTTCAGAGTCCTTGTAATGGAGATGTATAAGATGTTTTCCTTAGCTTTCATCTCTCCCAAAGGTCATCACCTGGATAACAGCAGTGGCTGCACAGGTGATGTATCTTCATGTGGTTCACAGCCCACTCTCATAACAGAAACACTGACACTTTCAGACTGTGGAAACAAGCCTGTACTGTACAAAAGTAGAAGGCCTTAGATGATAGTGTGTGTGCACCTAAGCTGTACTTACTACCTTCCCCAGCACTTGTGATTGGTAACCTCTTCAGCTTTCCTGCCTACATCTGCCAGGGGCAATGAATTAGAGTTCAGGACCTTTGGTCTTTCACTGCTGTGTCTTGTGGTGGTGCGTGTTCGTGTCATTGTTATCAAAGGGAAATACAGGGGCTTTGTTGTGTTTAAAGAGAGATAAGTCATTTTCCAAAGAGATAAGCAGAAAAAATTATCAAGAAAAATAACTGCCCTTAGTTATAATCCAGTTTTATCACATCAGATTCCGATGACATGTTGCCCTTTGAAGGATATTTACACATCACATCATTTTTCATCTTTAATTAAATGTAGGTACAAGTAGCTGAGTATAATGAAATGTGATGTTAGCTGCAAGCTACATGCATATAAGAAAGATCCAGCATTCAGAGTTAATTTTTAATGACATGAATTGACCATAAAGGTTAAACCAGATTTGTAGGGTTTACAGTTATATTTTAGGGTTTGTCAGCTTGTGTACACCTGCTCTTGTGTTATTCCCTGAATTTTGTTACTCTTGACTGATAATCACAGAATCATAGAATGGCTTGGGTTGGAAGGAACCTTAAAGATTATTTTCAACCCTCCTGCTGTGGGCAGGGACACCTTCCTCTAGACCAGGTTGCTCAGAGCCCCATCCAGTCTGGCCTTGGACATTCCCAGAGATAGCAGAGAGGCAGGGAGAGGGTCTAATCCTCAGATCCACTGAGACTGTACAGAAGGTAAGGAAAGAGGAGTAGACTCCAATCACTTTTCTGTTCTTCCAGTCTGGATTGACTGAAGGCTGAAACAGCTTTCAGCCTCATTCAGATCAACCCAGAATATGAGAAATCCCATGGAATCCTAAAAGTCTGCTGGATAGAGTAAAATGCTGTATTTGCCTCAATCGTGTTCTCTCCTTGCATGGCTCTTTTCACTTGTGTTTTGCTTTCCAAGTTCAGTCTAGGAGTGGGCCATATAGAACTCCAGGTATTATAGTTACTCTCATTAAGTCCTGAAAGGCCTTATGTGCTGGGGGGCAGTAATCAGACATTCTATTTTAGCAAATCCTCAAAGAACTACAGTGAATTCTGAGTAACATAGTAATTACAAAATGCATTAATAGAGCAAACCCAACTGGTATAATGATCAACTTACAAAAAGTTTTCTCTCCCTTTTGAAATGAATGTTCCATTGCACTGAAAAAAAGCTCAGATTATTTTTAGAGGTAAAAAAATTACAAGCTCAGAAAGTGTTTTAGCACATTTTATCTTCTTTTTCTTTTTTTTTTTTGTGTGTGTGTGTGTGCGCGTTTTGTTTGTTTTTTAATAATCCACAACTGAATTGGAATTGTGTTTGGTCTGATACATCTTTTAAACATGAATTTTCATCTCTTTGAAATTTGATGTACTAAATTTGAAACACTAACATGAAAACACAAAACTAACCTCTATTACTTCAGAACTATTATAAAAATCTCAACACAAATATCTTTCTCTGATTCTTTATAATGGCAATCCTCAACACAGAAGAATATTGACTTTTGATTTCATTCTTTTGGTTGAAGGTAAGAGTGAAAAAAGAAAATTACACTTACAAAGTGATAAAACATAAAAAAGAGTAGAAGGGAAACAGTCAAGGAGGATATACCTTGACTATAACTTTCCAGACACTTTCTCCTTTCATGTTTTCCTTCCCAAACTGTCCATCCTCTGATGAAGCCCACCAGTTCCCTGCACAATGTCAACATGGAGCATTCTCAGACAAATTGCACAGCCAAGTCATGCTTCTCACCCTTCCAAAAATCAAGTGCAAGTTTTAATCAAAGGTAATCCAGACGTGCCAGGGGTTTCAGTTGCTTATGGTGGTTGTTATTGGCATGATGGTCAGGTGTTGTAGTGTTCCAGGCACCTGTCTGAACTTTTGTTGTGACTTTCTTTTGGACTTCGATTGACTTTCCTCCTGTCACATCAGCCTCTCCTGGCAAAATATACAACTGATTTGGGAATGCTCCACTGTGCACAGCATGGCTACATCTGCCTTCCCAGGCTGTGAATCACAGTCACATCTGTCTGGAGCACTACTCATGCCAGCCTCCTGTGAAACACTGTTGTCTCTTCTTAGCTGCTTCCACCTGACCTTTCTGGCAAAAAAAGTCATGGCCCCTTTGTACCTTAAAACAAATAAAACTAATGCCTTCAGACCCAAAAATTCTGTGGAAAAGCTGCCTCCACAAAAGTGCTAGGGCACACAAAAGAAGATATTTTTGCCAGGCACATATGAGATGAATTGTCCTTTACAACTGCTGGTGCATGTACCACGCATGCCTTTTTGGGAACATAACCAACTAGGAGAGCTGGGCTATCTTAACTATTCACTCTTATAGAGCATCTTAAATGCTACTGGAAATATTTCTTCCAGTACAACAGCTAGTATGAGCAGATTTTTTAAATCTTGAATGTCTGCTGGCATTTTGAGCATGAAGAGCCAAATGCAGTTTGTGTCGCTGCTCTATCTACCAAGCTGGCACTGGTAAATGTTAAATGTAAATCAAGTGTAACGGTGAATAGAAACAAACCCCTTCGTGTGCAAGATATAGCAGACTGTTTCTCTTGGATGTTTTTCCTCATACCATTTCCTTCTAGGAGGCCAATCATATCCACATTTACATTATCTTACATGGGAATTGGAGCCCGTAGTCCATAGCCTATACTCAGCTTTGTGGTGATCAAAAGAATTTTACAGCAATGCAATATAATTGCTGTTAAATTAACTACACTCTTCTGGAGCTCTGTGCAGTGACTAACAGTAGGCTTACCTATTCCCAGAGAGATCAATGCACTGCTTTCTTTAGATGTAAGGCTCAGAGAAATCTGAATTTCCTCCAGTTCTGGAGCCAGAAACAGATATTGCATAGCACTGAATATTTTCTTGTGGAGGGAACCATTTCTAAACCAGTTCTTGAGAGCACTCAATGAAAAATACTGGTGTAAGGGTCTTATTCATTACTGAATTTTGAAAGTAACATGACTCTTGGGTCTCTGCTACCTAGAAGGAAGAGTATGACTTTGTGACACTAGAAGCAATATTGGGCTTGGTCCTCATAATACCATTTGCAGTAAAATGACACTCGAGTTGCCAAGCTGCTGACAGAAGAAGGAGGGACTTAGGGCAGTAAATCTTAGATTCAGACTTTCTGGGTATAGCTTCAGTGGAATTATGGACTTTCTCTGAGGCCCTTTCAGGAGGCAAGACATCACTGAACAGTGCTGCAGATGATGGTATCATCAAACGTATGAAGGAAATTATTTGTTCTGAATCTCCAACTTCCCTAGACATAAATATATTTGGATTACTGAGCCTCCTGAACAGAGCCAGGAATACACAGAGCAATAAATAGTGGTGCTTGTTACCAATTTTTTATTCTGAATATTTTAATTTCTAGATTAATTCTTTTCTTTCCCAGCTGTTCTCCTTCTTTCAACAGTCACTTAATTTCAGCTTCACTATCCCTGATTTTTTTCCAGTCTTTCCTGTCATCTTCATTTCCATTTTGAAGTCTGCTTTAAGGATTTCTTTTGTGTTTTATTTATGTTAAATTTTTCATAACAAGTTTTCCAATGTTTACTTTTTCTCCTCCCCCAACAATAGAAGTGTAATTAATGTGATGTTTACAAGCTTTCCCAGCAATCACCCTGCTTAAATATTTTATTTTCTCCTTAATCCTCTTTGCCCGCTTTGTTTAGACTACAAGCTCATCGAGTCAGGGACCATTTCTCCTTCATGATTGCTCTACTGAGGACAAAAGGGCTCTGTTTTCAAATGCCTACTAATGTTACAAAATGAAAACACAAACCTAAATCACCATTCATAATAGCAAGAAGTGTTTAAACAAGCTGTCTACCATTCAGCTTGACCTTGATACTCTGATAAAGATTACTTAGAAGCCAGTAAGTCTTCAGCACTTAAGTGTTTAAGTAGTTTTGGAAATGTGTAAGTATCTATCAATGTTAAAATATAGTCAAGACTCTAGACAACTGCTAATTTTTAAAGTGTTTTCATGGAGATAAAATGCTAGAAGATTATATGAAAGGAATATGCAATGTAAACAATTAATAAAACATTATATTCTGATGATTCCCTCACATTTCAGCTCTAAGGAATGGCAAAATTCAAGTCACCATACCTGCATCCCCAGCTGAATGCACAGCATTGTTGTATGCCTCTGAATCATGCGGGAAGTCTTGCATATTTTGAGACCATAGCCTTACGTTCTCATCCATGGGGGTCATAGTCTCCGTCACTGTTGTGATGGCACTTACAGCCTCTGTAGTCTTCTGTTTAGCTTGCTCCAAACGCTCTCTGGTTGCTACTACAAAATAAATGGGGAGTGAGGGAAAACAACTCTTTTGAAGATTCAAGTGTGTAGTGTGCCTTGTCCCTCTCCTCCCTCCCCCAGTCTTCCTGATGACTTCTTCGTTATTCCTTTCAGTTCATATCCTGAGCATAATGTCATATGGTATGGAATATCCCTTTGGTCAACTGGGGTCAGCTGTCCTGTCTGTGCCTCTTCCAAACTTCCCATGCACCACAAGTGTCCTCAGCAGTGTGGCAGGATGAAAAGCAGAACAGGCCTTGGCTCTGCGTGAGCACATCTCAGCAAGAGCAAAAACATCTCTAGATTATCAGCCCTGTATTCAGCACAAATCCAAAACACAACCCCATACTCACCACTGTGAAGAAAATTAACTCTACCTCAGTCAAAACTAGCCAAAGGATCAAGAAGAATGCTAATGATTTCAGGTGGTAAAACATTTAATTTCATTATGAATGTGCTGAAGATGGATGTTTGCTATCTAGGTCTACTAATTTCAGTGAAATTCCTTTAGGCATCTCTAGCACTGAAATTTTCATAGGCCATATGCAATGATGAAAACATGCTCTTGAATGTATGAAGATAAAGCATCATAAAGATGAACTTCCAACCTGACTCTGCTGATTGCATTTTTGCAATGGCTCTCATCAGTTGGTTTCGCAGAGCGTTCATTCTGGCAAAAGTGCCATTAACCTGCCAGCTCGTATCTGCAATGGTATAATCTTGACCTGGGGGGAGAAAATATGAGGTAAAGTTGAGTGGCATCAAAGTGGCATCCAAAAAGGTAAATTTAATTCTGTGGAGGTATGTTATTAGGCATTAAATACACCACAGGCATTATACCATGGCCTCTTTCAGTATAGGACATACTAGCACTCCTGACCTCATGTAATCTAGAGGAAAAAGCAGCCTTTCATCTCCCAGCCACTATTTGCTTGCCACAGGGTGTCTTACAAAAATCTGGAGACCTGTATCTCAGTCAGTAGTATCGCTCTTTGCTTTACCAGAAGTGCTGGGAATTAACTGCAAGAAGTATACAGGAAAAGTTTCAAGCAACTCAAAAGATCCCAAAAAATTAAAATGGTAATCCTGCAATTTTAGACCTTTCTTTCTTTTACAGTGAACAAAAGCCAAAATCCTTTCAGATTTATTATCCTTCATTGGTGAAATCCAGCTTACTGAACACTTATACTGTTGTGATTTGATTTTCGTTGAACTACTAAACTGAGTTTATTTACCAGTGAACAACTTTTGGAGGGTCACATATTTAAACAATAGTTGTATCTGAAATGATCCTTTTGTGAACAAAATAAACTTTCAGCATCTGGTAGGATGATAACACATGAACTACTCAAACTGTGCCTGTGGCTATTTCAAGTACTTTGTGTGGTAACTTGGGTCAATAACCTATTCTGTTACAGCAGTAGTTCTGCCTTACTGATGTGCTCTTGAAATTTATTTTAACATGCATGTCTTTATGCTGACTGGGAAAGTAGAAAGGATGTATATTTACTGTCATATGCTGTCCGTTGTAGCTGCGTTGCTTGGATGAGAAGTTCTTCACTTTTCCCTTTATGGTAAACGACCTGAGTATCAATTCCAACTGCGGCCTGCAAGTATGTTCCAAAAAAGAAAGTCAGAATAATGCTTACCAAATGTTCTCCCTTATAGTGTTGAATTATGGACAACATATTACCTGCATAAAAATGCAACAGGGGTTGTGTTTGCTTTGTTAACGTTTAAGACTGACAGTTGGATTGAAAAAAAGAGTCTGAAAAGCAGAATTTTCTGTTTTAAAATTGTTTAGAGAAATGTATGGTTTTCCAGACAACAAGACTGAATAACAAAGGTGCAGAAAGCATAAAAGTTCTCTTAATTTATCACCTCCAGTTTAGTCAACATGACACTCAGGGTGCATGTTAGGCACTCAGACTACTGTCATCTCAGATTGGTGCTGAATGTTTGCACTGTATGGGGAGCTGCTCTGAAGTCTGCTGTAGCATGCTGGATATAGAGGGCTGGACTTGAAATCTCACAGCCCTCTGGGCTTCAAGCCCCTTTAATCTATCCAATGCTCTTGCTGGCCCACTAATAAATTGATGGTAAATTGCATGTATACAGATTGTAAACTATAGATGTAAAAAAAAATAGATATATAAGGTATTTTAGAACAGTAATGCCAGAGACAAAATTAGCATCCTTATCCTTATGCTGAGTGTATGAGTGGGCTTTGTCCCATTTTAACTTGCTATTTTATGAGAAATGGTGGTCGTTCTGTTAGATGTCTTGACCACCTTTCCTGCCACAAGGCACTCAGTGAAGCACTAAAGGCCAGGAAGTTGTCTGGACTTTCACAGGAATGTCTCATTGTGAGTCACAACACAGAGCAACATCACTCTGGGGTGTGATAGGGACAGAAAAACCTGTTGTGTCTTTTCAGTTACCAGAGGGCTTTAGAGTGTCAGAATATTTAACCACATAGGACTTAATTCAGGAAATAATAAAGGGAAAAAAAATATGCAGTGAGAAATTCAATCCTACCAATTAAGCTAAATCTTGTTTTTTCTTTACACTTAGCTGTCTGAAGTCCCTAAAGCACTGCAGAGTAAAAGCTGATAATATGAAAATTACATACATCTTTGACCCGGTTTGTTGTGTTCAGTGCCACCAATGCAGCCTTATTGGCTTCTTCAACATAACCAGCAATGTTTTCATACACATTTGAAGCATTGATTGCCCTTTGTACCAAACCATTTGAATCCACACCATACAAATTTCTGTTGAAAAGAGAGTAAAAGAAGAAAGAGAACAAACTGAATTAGTTTCAAATTGATTAATTTTCTTAACATTCTTTGAATTGTGACTACATAATCACACAAAAAAATATACTTGGCCTAAGTGGTAGTCTTTTCATTGTCTATGATCAACCTGAAACAGGTGATAACTATGTGGATAGAAGGTACTTCTGAATCATTTAATTCTGGAAATTTTGCCCTTAACAGCTATGTGAGCAGCAACAAGCAACTACTGAGCTTTCATCTTTTTTCAATGTAAATTAGATATTCCCTAAATTAATGGAATGACAGATCTATTGGTCATCCTTCTTTAGGAATATCTCCTGGTCATGAATGGAACTGTGTGCCAGTGACCAGGATAGATGTATCACTTGCATGTTTATATTTTCCAAAAGTAGGCAGGAAAAGGGGGAGGATCAGATGAAGGACTACTCATGAAACTTTGCAAGAAGTTAAATTTTAAAAACACAAGACAATTTTGATGGCTTGGTTGATCTTGATTTGCATATTAGGTGATAACCAGGAGATAAGGGAGATTCCAAAGCAGCAACTGGTTCAGAGCTCAACCTTCAGCTGTTAACAATTTTGAATCAATATTATTTTTTAATGTTTTAGTGGTAAACAGATTTCACAGTATATATGAGATATAGATTCTAAATATATATATCTTCACGTGTGTGCTTTCACTTCAAAGTGTTTGCACATTGAGGGATTATTAAGTTTCCAGATTCAGCACTATTGCAAGAATTTTCTGTTATAGTCCCCTAAGGCAAAATAACAAACTCTGTCAAATAAAAGCCTAAGAGGCTAATAAAACAAGCCTATAAAACCAGAATTATTTGAAGACAGGTAAAATGTTTGAAAGGATTAAAGTTTCACTGCAGGACAATCTTCTTAACAAATAAAAGAGTTGGCGTATTTCTGTCTAGATATTTTACAATTACTTTTGTTTGCTTTTTATGAAATTCATAGTATGTTTGACTTGGTAGTAGTTTTTAATTTATTTTGGTACTGGAGGAAGACTAGCCATATGGGGTATTTTCTTTCAAATGGTTCTGCTGCCCTGAGTTGGCTGATCTCAGACTGAACATATTGTTTGGTTTTTAGGTTGTCTGTAGTTTGTGTGGCATTATAGAACAGTTTCAGACATCAGCTTTATACAATTGTATAAAAGAAAGCCATCTGTTACTTTTTTCTCTATTTTAATCTCCTATCCAGGGCACACTAATATTAAAAAACAACTGGAATTAGGATAATATACTTGAAGAGTAGTTTTAAGTTTATCTTCCAGAAGCATATGTTCATGATGTTACTTAAGGTAGAATTCAGTGACATTTTTTATTTAAGAATTCATGTACAGCAGTGATTTTTCCATGGGTAGTCACAATTTCCATGGGTAGTCCCATATCTGTCTAGAAGTAGTAAAATTGTAGTAGTAGCAAGTTAGTCTAGCAGTGAATTTGTGCGATGTTGATGCATTTAGTATCTTCCAGCAAGATGGAAAGACTGACAGCAAGTTTTTCATGTTACCGTGGGCCAGTTTCACTGAGGCACAACCTATTGAGTATCAGAACTAGTCCATCTGTAAACCAGTTCTTGAACAAAAATTATCTCAAAGCCCATTTTGTGTCCTGCAATGCTAAACATTTTTTTATGTGAATTACCTTACTGAACGAGTTGTTTCTGCAAACCCCATTTAATCTGCCTGTATTGTTTTATTTTTCAGTAATCTACCTTTCCTATTCTTTTGGTATGGGAAGAGAACAACATGCCCAGTTAGAAGATGGAGGACGTCATGCAAGATATGTGTCTATTCTTTAAAAAGTGTAACAGATTTTGCTTATCAACTTCAGTTGTTCCCTCTGGACCATGACAAGTCCTTCTATACATGAACTTAACACTGCTTTTTTAGTGCCTATTTATGGTCACTGTGTTTCTGCTTGTCTTTTAGTTCATTCATCTGTTCAGTAAATAGCACTTGTATGAATAGAATCTGCTGAAGCTAGATTTTACCCATCCAGCTCACTGGCAAGTCTTCTTAGGTTGTGTGCGTGATGCATAGCCTTTTCTACCAAATCATCATCGAACAGAGACAGATTGGCTATTTTTTCTTGCAATTCCTTTTTTGCTCCGTCTATTTCTGCATAGAATCCTGATGCATTCTGAACAAAATATGGAAGAAAGGAAAGAAGATGACAGTTGTAAAAAATCAAGTCTGTATTTTGATTTTTATGTTTTATTTTACTCTTTCTATTATTATAATGCCCCCCCCCCCTTTTTTTTTTTCCTCCTGTTACAGTTATTTTCTATTACATTATTAAGAGAAAAAGAGGAAAGATCTAAAGGTGAATGTCAGTATGGAAAGACAAATACAGGAAGATGAAGGTCAACCAAAACTCCAGGAAACCCTTAAGAAGATATTAGACAGATACACATAAAATACAAAAGAAAGACAGATGAGAAATATTTTACTTTATGTCTTGTATGTCTTCTCCAGAATTGTGTCAGTGTCAAATCTTTCAAAGTGAAGTGCTAATAGATGAAATAATTAAACCAGATCTTTAGAAAAATCCCCTTATTGTGGTTCATCTAAAGTTGGGAGCTGGGAGCCATAATTTTTTTTTTTTTTAGTTTAACTTCTCTTCTGTGAAGACTGCAGGCCAGAAATTAGGTTTTTGTGACTTCTAAATAATATTCTTACAAATGAAATAAGTAGTGCTGTTGTTGTTTGGCTTATACATCAACCTGCTACTGCATGGACCCTGGCATTGCTTTGACCCTAGCCAGGTCCTACTCCTCCAAACCTACCTCCTTGGGAATAGCATGGGATGGTGCCTATGCCCTGGGTGACATTTTGACAATTGCTGGAGAGGGGCAGATAATTTCATTGTACAGCTGTGAGCTGTGCCATATCATATAAAATGGGCCCTGGCCCCATTCCATCTCCATGACATCCCACATGCTAAGGAATCTTGGGTTAGTCTAATTTGTAAATCAGTCCACCTAAATACTACCTATATGTATGTATAGGCAAGGATAAGTAGTATCCCTTTGTCTTAGCCATGTTTCTTCCTTATATGAAATACTTGTGGGAAAGACCAAATGGGTTTCACTTTCTCTCCAATACACAAGCTTTCTGATGTATTTATAAATGATACATGTGGCCTCAAGATACATGAAAAAGGATTAAATGGAGGGAGAGAAAAAGGTTGAATGAATGAAACATGAAAATACTTGTTGTTGAGGATGGAAGATGTAAAATGTTTGCATACTGTTTCCTTCCCTGCAGTGGGAACATCCTCCGTGTGTAAACTTATCCACAGGAGTGGAGAACATGAAATCATAAACTGCAACAATTAATTTTGCACAAAACACAGGAGGAAGAACCAAGCATAGTGCTTCATCACAGCTGTCTGTTTTCTCGTTACTTTTTCGAACTAAAATTAATGACTTTTGCTTTTATATTTAGAAGTGGGAAACTATGACTAAGATGAATGCTTGTGGAAAATTTTAATTTGTGTTAAATTACTTAAAAATTTGAAAATAAATCGTGAAAGAAAAAAACCCAGTTTTCATAAACATTGGGAAAATCCCAGTTTTATTTTCTTCATCATTTCATAGAAAATACCAAACCCTAAAATTTCAAAGGATTTACTACAGCACCATGTCTCATTCAAAAGACTGGATAGCATTCTACACTTCCAGAATAAGATTTCTATGAGGCAAGCTGCTTATATATGTTTTCCACAGTGCCTGGTTTTAACCCTGATGTCTGAGATATTTAGTCTCTTTCCATGCTCATTTGTACGCACTAGAAAAGGAATTTAGCCTATGGTGCAGTCTTTTGCTAGAGCATCTTTTGACAGCTGCTTGTAATGAAATAACTGAGAAATCCACTGAAAAGTCTTTCACGAAACTTTGCTTACAGTAAGGTCTCCTTATAATAGAACATTTTTTGAGGCAGTAAACTGTAATTACAGAGTTTTTCATCCAAGAGTTCTGCTTTTTCAGGGGATATTGATCAGTATTTCATTGAAGTAGTATAAAAAGTAGAGTTTTTTTATTAGTGGTCCAAACACAGGACTTCAAAAAATCAGGACGTATCATTTAAGCAAGTCTCTGAGGCACATACCTTTATTACTTCACTTAAATCAGAGTTGACCTTTTGTGGTCCTTCCAAAATAGTCGTGGCACTGAGCAGAATGCTGTTCACTTCATCTATTTGCTCTTTTACTTTCTCATGTTGTTTCTAAAAAGAAACCCCCAAACATAAATCACATCCAATACCATTTGTGCATTGATAAAATACAGAGTCAAGTGAATTCAAAAGACAGTGGTGACCTAAATAGGTTTTAGACATATCTAAAGCCTGATTTTCCCAGAGATCTCTAATAGCTGCATATTCTAATGTGACTCTGCACTTTTGTTTTTGTGAAAGAAATATTGAGTGATTTGTTTTTAATGTATTAATTTCATTTTGTATTACAGCATAAGAAGTTATTGGAATGGAGCATTATTCAGTGCACTGCTGCAGAGAGAAATTTAACAGGGATTTTTCATAGTGACCTGGAGACTAATTTTTTTAAATCTGCAGAAGAGAGAACTCTTTTATTTGTCGGTAGTAAAGCTAATGTGAATGATCTCTTTTGTACAGCATCTGCCTTCATTGTGAGGAATAATGAAGATCCAACTGGTTAAAAACAATGAACAAATGCAACTACACACTTTAGGCTTTGCTTCATAAATGTGAGGCAAGCTTCAGCTTGGCACTGTAATTATGAAACAATGGAACAACAGAAGAGGCTTTGTGCTCAAGGATCACAACCTCTTGTAGAAGGATTCATGAGAACAGCAGGCCTGGTTTCTCTATTGAATTATTAGACCTTTCACATCATCATGAACTTCTAGCACTGCAAATTTTGAGCTCAAAACTCAGCCTCTGATGCTATAAAACCCAGAGGTTGACCTGAATTTGCAAGAACATTCTTCAAATGACAAAACTGCTCCCTAACACTCTCTCCTCCAGAATCAAAACAAATTCAGCCACTGAAATGAAAACAGTTTCCTTCAAATGGTCCCAGTTGTTCTCTTTGTCATTCTATTCCTTGCTGAAAAAATAAATGAAAAGTTTTACATTACTTAAAGGAAACTTAAGAAAACTGGAAAAGAGTCACAGAATTACTGGGAAGAGGAAAAAAAAATCTTTTTTATATGGATGATGGATTGGGTACTTTTCTAGGATGAGAGACCTGAAAACTCAATTCCATCATCAGCCATATGGAATTTCAACCTACCACCACCACTTACAGGTAAACCTTCCATGCTGTAAGAGACAGGTCTCCTCTGAGCTCTCCTCTGAAATATTCATTTGAACAGGGCATAGGGGAAAACTGCTGTAGCCTTATAACTAATCTGTATGACCAGCAGATAGGAAACCCAACTTCAAGGTAACTATTGTGGAGCAGTTAGACACTGGATTTATGCATGAAGATGCAAGGACAGCCATTTGCTCTTCCTGAAAAAGTGGGGATGCATTTTGTTTGAAGAGGATCAGAGAGAAAACATGGATAAGATAGTATGAATACACTCAGCCCAGGGAACAAATGCAGTGCAGAGTCTTTCTAAGTAATTGTTTTCATAAACTATAATTACTTTTGTGAGCATGAGATCCTTCTACACTATCAGACAGTACATAATAGGTTAAACAATCCCACCACAGTATTTATAGCAGCAATGCTACATGAAATTCCAAGCTTCTTGGGTTTTACTGTAATATGTCTTCCTAGTCCAGGCATAAGTATCCATCTCTTCCTTGGTCTGATGAGACATGACATGCCAGCATGTTTGTCATTAACTGTCACTCCACAAATAAATAATAGTACCTTACTCTTCCACAACTTGTTTTTTAGACCTGAGGAGTCAAACTCATCCTGCTGGGTGGAGCAAGAATTTTTTTATTTTTTTTTTGGTGGTGATTCCTGCCTAACTTATGTGCAAGCAACTATTTTAAGCAATGGCAGAGTTGGAGTGTTCACAGACAACAGTTGTGATGAATGTACTGCACAGTACCTCGTGCCTTTGGAGATTGGCTGTATTTTCCTTATATATATCCTCCGTTTGTATGACATAGTCAAGTGCCTGGTCCAATGCCTCCTCCAGGTCTGACAGCTTCACATCCTGTTCGCTGAGCTGTTCTAGCACATCAAATACCAGGGATCTGGTGTCATTGTACTTCTCATGAAACACTTCAACTTGCTGTAGCACTGGGAATAAAATAAAGACCAATAAATCCAAAGCTTGGATTTCTGACAAAACTTACCTAAGCAACAATGTCTGCTGCTGTTACCCAGGTGACAGTAAAACACATTTCATAATGCTCATTTGAGAGATCATGTACTGAGATTTTAATTTTCCTTCGTCTTTTGAAAAGGAAAGGTGCCTCTCATTTTACTGTCTCATTTTAATCTTATTAATTCCCCCTCTCAAGTAGATTTTCCTAAAAGAAACTAGGTCAGTCTTCCCTTGCTTTTCATTAGTTTTCTATTGTCAAAGCTAGGCAGGCTATTCTGGAGAAGACAGTCCTTAAGTCTCATGTTCTGACTCACGTTCACCACGCTGTGAGAATTAGGCTTCCACTCTTTCCCATGCCAGCAGTTTTTCTTTCTCTGCTGGAGTTTGCTGTCCCCTTGGCAGAGCTGGCAAGGGAAAAGACACATGAGCAATTCCAGCCCTGACATGAACCTAAGCAGCTATTGTTGAGGTGCTACAGTGAACAGGCACATACAGATGCACAGATCTTTTTCTCTCCATTCTGCCACGGGGAGCAGTAAGCACCAACAAAGACTTGGAATGGGCATTTGGAAGCAGCAGCATGTCCAGCACACTAGCTGGTGCTTGCCAAGTGCCTGCTGGTCCTCACCAGAGGCTCAGCAGTGCACCCAGAGCTGCATAACACGTGCCAACTGTGCATCAACACGTGAGTGAAAGGAAAACAGGCTTAAAACTCACACTTCTCTGCTGCATTTTCCTCCTCGTCTGCAAGTTGTTTTTGATTAGTGAAAGGCTTACGATGTTTGATCTCCTTCAGCATCTCCTCAGCCACATTTAGCTTCTGGGCAACTTCTTGAGAGCTCAGTTCTTGTTGTTGTTGAATTGCATAGTATTTTGACTTGCTGCTGATTTCTGGAGGGAAAAATGAACAAATGGTCAATTCACCCTGACTACAGAGAAATAAATACTGTGCAGTACTTTTACTTTTGTGAATCCAGATCATAACTGTTGGCAAAAGAAAGTTTTAATTATCTTCAACTCTATACTAGATAATTATTATGTTTAATCCAGTCTTAAAATTAAACATGTAAGAAAATCACACTATTTTGCATATGTGGAGGTTTCATCAGAACAGGCATGGACTGTGTGCATTATTTGGTTTGGCGGTTCTTGTAGGTTAGGATCATAATTTTATTTTGAGTTCTGAGGCATGTAGCTGGCTGGGGCTTTCAAGGATTGAGGTTTTTAAGTGCTGCTGCAAAAATGTTATGTTTATTAAATAACAACAATGATAAGGAGACTGAAATAACCTCTTTTTCCATCTGCAGAAGTTGGAGGCACTGTAAAGAGTTATACTGCCTGGCTAGTTTGAAGATAGATACTATTTCAAGGTTTTGGTCTTAATTCAAAAAGCACTGTTGGATCCCTGCAGCTGAAACTGAGTTTACTCATACCTAGTGTAAGCATTACAAAATGTACCCACTTCTCACTCCCTGGCCTCCAATACAAATCACCTCCTCTTATGCCCTGTGTTGTGAATTCCTTTGGCTTGCATTCATCACTAGTTTTGCAGATAACCAGAGCTGGCAAAGCCAGTTTTATGTATCTGTAAGATTTTTAAAAAAGATAGACGTGTAATTGTGACACCACTTACTCTTTGGCAGTGTCTTCATATGTATTTTCCTGCTGGGCCCTGAGCTCATTAGGGAAGCTTTAAAGGCCCACACTGAGCAGTAACTGATCACAACCAGGGGCTCCATGGGGTTCTTTTTTCCTTATGCTGGGACACACACACATATGCGTATGCACACACATAAGCCTTCTCTTCAGTAAAGAGTGGTTGGTCTTCTACAGGCGTTATGCCCCTGTAGAAGAGTGGTTTTGAACATGGTGGAAATAATTTTCACCTACTTGTTTCCTACTGTTTTTACTCTCTCTATTCACAGCCAGGGATGTTGCTCCTTCTGTAAGAGCTTAACCTGATTGTGCTATTGGTGTGCCAAACTAGTCACATATCTGCCTTATGTTGTTCTTGTCCTGTTCCAAGTCAATTAATGATATAAAAAGATGATCCACAGACATCAGTCATGATTATTAGTGACATACAATGAGGCCTTATGCTGAAACTTAATAATTACAGAAATAAAATGTGACAAATGACCAGACAGCCAGAGGTGGTTTAACAAGAGGCATGAAAGAAGGTAGCACAAATGTAACATGCTATGAGGCTGCTCTTAGTCTACCTCTTTTGTGCGATGGGATATATTAGCCATGTTTGCTGAAATAATGTAGTGGCTGAAGCTCCCATTAAGGTAAGGAAAAGCAAAGATAACAGTTGATAGTTACCACTTTTTCTTACACAGGTTGCCACATAGCTTGCAATAGCTGCTAAGACAGAGCTACTCAAGTCTATTAAACAAATATTTCTATTGGAAAAAGGCTCTTTAACCTCAGCTACCAGTCTATTCTATTCAGATGCCATAAACAGCTTTTGTATACTGTTGGCTTTGCTGAAGACTGGGGGAAACGAGTGTGTTCTACAGCAGGATGGAGGCTTTCATGATGCAGCTGTACAGGCAACAGGGATGTTTTTGAGTACATTCATTTGCCAGTTTATTGCTTTCTGTAGGTACTGAAGAAGAGGCTGCAATTGGTTTAGTGTCATTTTTATACATCAGGATGATAAGAATATGTCATAGATAGTCTAGATGAAGATGATTATCTCTGACTAGGAAATATTTTTTAAGTGCAGTTGTGCTTGCAAAATATTTACTGTTTTTGTAAATTACATAATGTATCAAAGGATAAACCTTTTGATATGTAGGACAGTAAAAATTCTTGAAGATTCATTAATACATGGAGGTTTCACTAATACATTCTTAAAGGAATCTATTTACCTTCAATGTTATCTCTTATATTAATGAGCTGCTGCATAAGCTGAGTAGCACGGTTGTTGGTCTCCATGGTTTCCTTCTGTACCAGTAGGCCTTTGCTGGATGCTTCATTTCCCTATGAATAAACCATATGAAGCAAACATCACATTACTTTTCAGATGTGAGGATGAGCAGAATAAACACATGTTTTGCTTTCTCCTGATGAGAATATGAAAGTCCTTTTTATCATATAAAGTGGTATTTACAAAGGTGCTCAAAGTGCAGATCTGTCTTGGTGTTTTCAGAATTGCAGAGTGAGCGATTAAAAGCTGTCCTGTATTTATCCATCATTTGCTGCAATCAGATTTTCATAAATTATGTACAGTTATAAAACTCCATTTGATGGGTATCCAGTGGGGTTGGTTCATTTTTTCTGAGTGTGGCATTTCCTGAGTATTCCTGAGTAGCATACAGAATGAAGAAGAAGGTGTCAAGCTCACAACCATTTTTAGATCAGTATCTTCCTCAGGTGATGCCCCCAGTGCTGAAACTTGTTGAAAGCAAGAAAAAGCATGAGGATTGAAAATACTCTGAAACACATAGTTGCCTTCCTGTACTACTGTGTTAGAGGCTGTACTCTGTATTTTGTCCCCTTACATGTAAGGGAAATGGAGAGATACCATGTGACAGTCATCGTCTTTCCATGAAGATTGCTGACTTTGGGAGACCTTAGACTTAATTTTCACTGGTATTTCCTAGGACAAAGAAGACCATATGACCATTGTGCCATCCACACTTCATGGACTCTTTGCGTATGTGTGTCTAAGTCCACACCACACACCGCTGGTACGATATTTGTTTCCCAGTCTCCTTTGGGGCTGCATCAGCAAAAATTCCCACTGTAAAGTTGATTTCTGGGTTTGGGGTGCCCTGATACCTCATAAGGCAGAAGATACTTGACTGTTGGTATGTTCATTTCATATTTGTTTGACCCTGCAAGAAACGCAGAGGGTTCAGCTGTGCTCTGGCTGCAGGCTCAGTGCTGGCATCAGCCTTCTTCCAGATTTTAACTTGGGGTCTGCAGAGCATTTGAAGGCAGGGCCAAGGCAGCCATCATGGCTAAAAGGGAGGGGCATACTGATAAAAAGAATGTAAGGTTTAGCAGAAAGGATTCTAGTTCACGTCTGCCAAATATTCAGGATCAAGCTACATGCTGTTTTGTTCAAAGCTCACCCCTTGTAGACTCAAAGAGCTGCAGGACACATTTACTCTCTCATTTTGCAGGAGGTTTTGCCCACAATTGGTGCATTCATCCTGCCTTTGAGGTTTAGATCAGAATCTGCAGCAACATCTGAGACACTGGGATGTGCATGTATATCTCTGCAAAACCCATGGGAGGCTCTAGCACTCATTTTCCTTAAAAGTGCCTTGAAAGACCACAGAATTCAACATACTCAGTTATTATTGTGGTCTTCCTCCCACTCTGAGATTCTAGGTCTATTATTTCCCTGCCTTTGCAAGCAATCACAAGTATTGGTGTGGAACAAAAATTAGAAGTAACAAGGCAGAAAAAAACAGAGGAAACACTGAATTTATTTATTTAAGGACAATAAAATTGAGGAATAAGCTAAGAAATCTGCAGATAGTACTGGAAATCAAATGTTATTATCCAAATTCACTAAATATTCATAGAAAATCTAGTGCCTTAATCATGCTGCCTACCAACTACCTAGTGGGACACAGGTATTTGAGCTCTGACAGATATTCAGAGATACTGAGCTGTGTGTGTGAGCTGATTTAATCAAAGATCTCTTGAGTACAGGGATAGTCTTTATAATTCTTAGGTGCCCTTTCTGTTAAGTAATTGTTGATTAGAAACACCTAAACCTAAAATTTCTATTCCACTTTCCTTTGTGTTTGTTTCTTCTTTTCTTTTTTTTTCACCCTTCCTACTTGCTCCTGTATTTGAGTTTTAGTTTAAGGTATAATTTTAATTTATCTTGTGAAAGAATTGGTATAATGACTGTAAGGTCTGGCATTTTGCAATAAGCACATAATATAATCTAGTCTTCCTACAGCTGTGGTTATCTCTCATAATAGCATAGTGATGTATTTTACTAATATATATATATCTTAGCTACAGGAAGATGTTTAATATTATCCTTTTAAAATCATCATCATCATCATCATCATGGCTAGACTTCACAAACGAAGATTTGGGAGGGTTTTACCCACGCTTGCTGCAAGCGCGCTGATGGCTGATAAGGCCAATGCAAGATAGGCAAGTCCGGTTGCAAAAGGCACAGCAGAAAGTCTCCGTAGGTGGCACTGTCAAGGCACAGTTCTTTCTGCGTTGTCTTTTCTCCTCCAGGCTGATTCTGCGTGCGGTTTCAAAGGAGACAGCAGCGTTATAGATTGTGTGTCTCCACATCACCCGATTGGAGACGAGGGTGGACCACTGATGGTGGTCAATATGGCCAAGGCTGAGGTGTTGTTTCAGGCAGTCCTTGTATCTCTTCTTGGGGGCTCCTCTCTTGTGGCAGCCGGTGGCGAGTTCACCGTAGAGCACAATCTTAGGGAGGGGTGATCCTCCATCCTGGAGACGTGCCCTGCCCAGCACAGTTGCGTTCTCAGCAGCATGGCCTCGATACTGGTGACCTCTGCCTGTTCCAGAACAGACACATTAGNGGGGGTGATGGAAAACTTCCTGAGGTGCAGGTTGATAGAGAACTTCTGTGTTCTTCAGGCTGACTTCCAGCTCAAAAAGCTCAGCAGCCTCTGCAAAGCAGGATGTTAAGTGCTGCAGAGCTGTTTCTGTGTGACCAACCCTTTTAAAATAGGGAAGGAATTTTGAACCCTATTTCTTCTCTTAACATATATCATATCAATATTGTTCTAGGGTGCAGTGAAGGTGTTGTGGGAGCTGAGAGCAGATAACCTTAATTTTATAGTCTGCCAGTTGGATGTGGATGCAGCATTTATGACTACAATTGTGTTAAAAGTATCTTGAATGTTGATCATGCTCTCATCTCAGTGGATACATAAAAAACTTTTTAAACCAGCAGGTCTATAATATATTTTGAAATGTCCAATAGTGGCTAATTTAATTTTATGAGAGCATACATGTAAAATAGATATAGTACAAAGTTAATCTGAATTAGTTTAGTGTTGGTTATTTCACTTAATTAGAAATCAAAATATGAAAGAGAAACACAGTCTATCTATCTCAGATCAAACATGTTGTGTAGGGGGTAGGTGTAAACTCAGATTCTGAGGGGAAACCTTTTGGGATTGATGAAAAACCACCAACCACACTCAAAACACTTTTGCCATACCTCCTTCCTTTTCTCTGAAGAAGGCTTGGTAAGTAATTTATGCTTTTAATTCAGAGTTAAAATAGAAAAGGAGAAATAGAAGGTTCTCCCTTTCATGGCTCACCCACTTTTGTTTGGTGAACCTAGAGATTCAGACTAAGTGTCAGGAAATATTTTATTGCCAAGAGGGGTCACACACTGGAATAGGTTTCACAGAGAGGTGGTCGATGACCCATGTCTGTCAGAGTTTAAGAGGCATTTGGACAATGCCCTGAATAACATGCTTTAACTTTTGGTCAGCCCTGAATTGCTCAGGTAGTTGGACTAGATGATCATTGTAGGTCCTTTCCTTCTGAGATTGTTCTATACTAGCTTTTTATGTCAACAGGCAACAATGACAAAGTGCAAACCCTCAGAGTTTTGGCAGGAGGCTATAAACAAACCTGTTCATCAAGTGTTGCTGCTTCTCTCAGGAGATCATTCATTTCATCTGCAGCATCGTCAGCCTGGATGGTCCAAAG
Organism: Formicarius rufipectus; assembly: GCA_013399695.1. NCBI lineage: Eukaryota > Metazoa > Chordata > Aves > Passeriformes > Formicariidae > Formicarius > Formicarius rufipectus. The sequence continues at coordinate 456,488 of VXAU01002659.1, read as the reverse complement.
TACAGCATGGTTCTTCTTTTTGGACATTGCCTCCTGTGTGTGTGGAAAAATGTCAGTGTGTCTGAAAACAAATTATATCTCTTGAGAGGGCAGGGATTGAGATTTACAGTAATGGAGTGCAAATTCAAAGATTCAAATTACATTAAAAAATAAAAGTGTCATCAATGTTTGTACCTGGAGATGGGTGGTAGTGAGGTTCAGGTCATTCAAACGCTTCTGAGCTGCAAGACCTGTGGAAATGCTCAGTATAGTCGACTTGCTTTCATCAATAGCCAGAACAGATAATCGGATGTCATCTGTCAAATCCCAAATACATTTATCGCAGCCTGATAAGAAAATAAGAGAGCATGATTTTTCTCTAGTGCTTATGCCAGTTAACAGCAAATACCTTAAATTCACATTATAAATTCATGTTGCAGTGCTCTTGCCCCATGATGTTCCCTCTCTTTGTCACTGATGGATCCTGATGGATACCCATTTTCTTTCACTTTCATTCACCTACTTTCAAGGTCCCACAGTACAGTTATGACATTTCCAGCTGAGCAGCACCAGATGGGACTGCTCAAAGGGCTTGCCTCAGCAATTTTGTAATCAGTAGGGAGAGAGGGAGAGGTATTTCCTGGCTATTCCCTGGGCTCTGCATGTTTGTGGCCTGAAGGATAACAGATGAGGGTCAAAAAAACCCCCTAACTGCATTTTGTCAGAACCCAAAATGCTGTATTTAAAATTTAGTGGTATGAGGACCAAGGATGTCCAGCACATGGGCTGTTATCTGCCTGGCTGATTAGGAGGATAACTTCCAAAAGCACAGTCAAATGTGCTTGGAAAGTACTTGTGAAGAACAATATCCTTGTTCTTGCTGAACAATTGCAGTGCCACCTTGTTTTTAGTGATATTGATACCATTACTAAGTGCAAGAGACTTAGGGGAACGTGAAACACAGATTCCTATAGACACTTTTGCTTGATATTGTAGCAGGTCTCAAATGCTTTCCTTCTGGTTGCACTTCAAGCATATAACCCCTCTCCTTGGGAGTTGGTTTAGGAACGCATGTGTGCTACAGGGTCTGTATTATACCAGAGATATAAATATACTAACATTTAAAAAAATGTAAGGGGTTACCAGTGGTTACAACATAATGCTCTTGAAAACTCTTCAGGTTTCCTATCATTAGAATATAGGAGATAGTGGAAGAGCAACTGACTGATGGATATATTTCAATATATTTCAATCTATATTAGACATGCTGGTTTTGGATGGGATAGAGTTAATTTTTTTCACAGTGCCTAGTATGAGGCTGTGTTTTGGACTTGTGCTGAACATAAACAACAGGGTTGATAATATAGACATGTTTTTATTATTGCTGAGCAGTAAGATTACACAGACCCAAGGTCTTTTCTGCTTTTCAGACTGCCACACTGGTGAGGAGGTGGGCTGTGTTGGAAGTTAGGAGGAGATCCAGCCAGGACAGCTGACCCAAACTGACCAAGGGGATATTCCATGACATATGACTTCATGCTCAGTATGCAGTGTGGGGGGAAAAAGGAGAAAGGGAGGTGATGTTTGGGGTGATGGTGTTTGTCTTCCCAAGAAGCCATTACAGGTGATGGGGCCCTGCTGTCCTGGGGATGGCTGAACACCCACCTGCCCATGGGAAGCAGTGAACTAATTCCTTGTTTTGCTTTGTTTGTGTGCATGGCTTTTGTTTTCCCTATCAAACCATCTTTATCTCAACCCATGAGTTTTCTGGCTTTTTCCTGTCTGATTCTCTCCCTGATCCTGCTGGAGTGAGTGAGCTGCTGTGTGATACTTGGCTGATGGCTGTGGTTAAACCATAACAGATATATGACTAGAAAACCATAAATTAAGTTGGCCCAGATAAAGCTGTGAGGGCAGTTTTTAGGGCCAGAATAGTATTTTGCAGGCACTGTGTCTCAAAGTCTGTGGAAGTGGTTTTGGTGACACTTTCCTACTTCTCTGCAGCTTGTACTTGAACATGTGATCTGTATCAGAGAGTGGGACATCTGCATGTACTCAAACAAGTGTGTGAGAACATATTTAAATAATCAGCAGAGCATGGTGTATATTCATGAATTTAAGTGCCCGGTGGGACCACAGTCAAAGTTCTGAGTCCATTGGAGTACCAAGCTCTTAAATTAGTGTTTGTAAGCTTCCAAGTACAAGAATTATATTAATTTTTGGTATTCTTGTGATAATGTTCTTACTGATGGTTGGGCAGTCTGTGTCAGTAGAAGCTTCAGGGCTGTCTGCGAGGCATTCTCCAGTCTGGCTGTCGCACATTCTCCCTCCACAGTTACATGCTGGGGGAATAAGAAAGGACTTTTGAAAGAAGAGTCTTCAAAATGTAAAACTCCCCTTTCCCCTTTCAAGACTAGTGAAATTATTCTACCTAGAATTGTGCATGGATAGTCAAAGTGATAGCAAGAACTTACTGGACTGATTTAACCTTCAATATGTAAAAAAGGTGGTTTTTTTTTGCAGTGTAGTCAAATTTAACCAAATGAAATATAAAGTGAAAACCAGAATGAGAACACTTTTGCTGAAATTTCTTTTTCAAAGCATGGTTACAAGCAGAGTCAGTGAGGCCAGAGTTGCCCAGATGGGCCATTGTGCATCAGTGTCTAGAGAGATCAACATTTAGGAGATGTGCTAAGAAAAATGGCACAACTAAATTTAATTATTAGTTACAAATCTCTCTAAAGTCCTGGATTTATCAACACTGTGTCAGGCTGTCATTAAAAAGTCTTTGCAGCTATCAGGGATTCCTAGTGGACTCCAATTCCATCATCAGCATGAACATATCAAAAAGTAAATATCTCCTATCACTTACAATGAAGAATAAATTATGTCTTAATTTTCTTCAAACTTGAGTGAGAAATATTTTTTTTGCCAACAAAAGTGACTTTTTGAGAAGACTAATTTTTAATTCAAAGTGTCTCTTTCAAGGTTTAATTGGCCTTTTAAAATATTCTTGAAACACTTTGTTACAACAACTTTTCTGAAATTTGTTTTGATCTTGTGATTCATGATTTCAACACAATCTCATATTTTACAGCCGTTTTATTGCAGTGTATTCACTGTTGTCTAGGAATTACCCTTGTATTTGCATTTCACATTGTATATTTGAGGCACTGTGAGTGAAAATATATAATACAGTTTCAAAGACAACATGATGCACTAATGTTACAATAATTTTGTGTTATTGGACCAGTGTTAGTAGAACTAATCAGTTTTTGTACTAAGGTATTTTGACCTTATCACAATCTCTATCAACTGGGTGCCTCCCAGGGTTTGGATCTACAGTTCTTTTTAATTTTGTACTTCTTTTGTTAAGAAGTGAAAGAAAAGTCTTATTTGAAAGTAGAGATTTATCTTTACCTATATCCTGGGAACTAGGTTATCCCCTGATGGCATGATCACAATACACGTTTAAAATTTGGATGAAATAGGTGCTCAAATAATGAAAATTGTCTTCTTATTTAAATGGATATCTGGTAGTTCACTACACAAAAACTTCTAGCAAATTAATTTCAAAAGCAGTCCTGACCATTTTTCAACTACTTGTGAGAGATACCACATTTTTAGTAGAAAATTAAGCCTTTCAGTGGTACCATGGTTTACCAGTAGAAAAACCTTCTTTAAATTTATCTTCATTTTTTTTGTGGAGAGTTATGAAGTGTGGTCAAAGGATGTGTGGTTTAAAAAAAGAAATTAAAAGCAGCTGAAAACTAATGTTCACAGCTACATAGATTTTGTCTTTCTGCTCAAAAGAAAAAAAAAAAAGAAAAGATGATCTTATCTGGATAGAGCTGCTCATTCATATTGTACTCCAGCCTTTCTTTGTTCTATATACCCTTTGTGATGCTCTAGGGAAACCATATATGTTTTGACTGTCTTGATTCTTACACTACTTTTGTTTCTGTATTTTTCAATTTTAGAGAAGGTATTTGTCTTATTTCAGAATCAACTCTGAACAATAGTTCTTAATTATTCCACAATGCCAAACAAAGCATAAGCTTTCTCCATAAATTATACAAATTGAGTATCGTGGACGTATTGATGTACTGCAGTCTATGCAGTACTTTCAAGTACAGAACATTGTGGTGTTCAGCAGAAATGAAGATGAAACGAGAAGTGTGTAGTTCTCTGAAACATAATACTGCAAAATCAGAGTGAACTTCAACATGAAATTGAATTCTAAATAGAGGAAAGCTGTACCTCTCACAACATATTCAAGTACCCAAGCACTTTTTATTTTTAGCAAAGATCAAACACTACAAGAAAATCTGCTAATGAAGAGAATTACCATGCTGATCTACATTCTGCGTGAAAAGCCTTTATAGGGAAGTCCTGTGCACCTGCTAAAGGGTGCAAACAAAAAAAACTATATTGAGGCGACAAAATTTGTTTGACTTGAGTTTCAAAACTGTACGTTTAGAGATGCCTTCCAAAATTATGTATCATCACACAATCTGTTTAGTCATTTGGACTGCCCTGTAATCCTCAGACTTCAGGCAGAGCTACTCTTAGGTGTTTGAAGCTTTGCTTTTGCCCGTGGCCAGGGCATAATTGCTGTGGTTTGCTGAGTTGAAGTGCTGGGTGTGTTTCTCCTGCCTCATGGAATTCAGGAGCTGCAGACTAGATCCTGTCATTCATTCCTTGTAGGAGAACTGCAGTTAAATTATCTCAGGTGAGGTGAATTGGGCAGTGAAGTTCATAAACAAGGTTTCATATTGCAACTTCAGAATCACAGAGGGTACCAAAATTCATGCAGGAGGTGAGTTTTGTGCCATGCTGTTCCCCACAGCCGACGTCTTTTTAGTTGCCTTGGATACATGGCTTGGGCTTTTGGGATCACTGTGCATGAGCACCATCTCTTTCTGTTTTGCGTAAGTGGAATTTAAGCACGAGACTTAGTGATGTGAGTTACATCCTGGAGATGGACCCTCCACTCCTATCTGTCAATGGAACATAAAAGCAGAAAGGACTAATAGTGGTATCATCCACCACATGTGTGATCCCCTACAAATAAGGAGAGCAGCACAATGGGCACTTGAGTAGAGAACATCCTCAGAGACCCTATCCTGTGTATCCCAAAACACACCTTTAGCACTTCATAGTAAGGTACTAAAAAGCTAAGTCCAAATGCACAGTGAGTTGCTAAAAGGATCAAGATATTGTTAAGGCTCTGAAGCCTGTAGCTCCGTACCTTGAGGTCTTGGGGCACTTCTGAGGTCCAGGTTGGGTGTGTGCTTTGTCTGCATCTTACCTTTGAGTCAGGCTAAGACCTAGGAGTAATCTGTCTCCATAGTTTGTGTTCTGGTCCTTCAGGGGAAGACCCTACCAAAGAAGTTGGGAGGGAGACCCAGTATCCTTGCTCTGAGCACCTGCATTTTGCCTTTAGCAGTGGCTATTCCTAAGTGCTTTGAAAGAGGATGTGAACTTGTCTTCCAGAGCCAAAGAAAGGACAGAAAGCATGCAATCAAAGGACCAAACTCAATATAAATTAGGAGAATAATTATATTAGAGGAGATAAACCTTTGTGACCCCTCTGTCCAGGTATGTTGTGGTAAAGTCCTCTGGATATCACTTTACTAGACTCTGAAAGTACAGTCATCTCTGGTGCAGAAATACAGGAACCAGCAGAATTGCACTGGCTTATAGGAAATGCAGAATACATTACCAGTGTGGAAACTAGCAGAAAGTCAGTGGGGACTGGGTCAGGATGGGAAGGATGATGCTGTTCCTGTAAAGACTGTTCCCAAATGTTTAGGCACCATCAGTCTGAGTGGTCATGTTGGGCAGCACATGGTGTGGACAAGCACAAAGGTGAAGTCTCTGCCCAAAGAAAGCTCAGACACCCTTATTTGAATCAAGATTCAGGAGAACACAACAGTCTCTACATTAATTGTGCCCAGGCACTAGAGATGTTGGAGTCTGGCATCTGGAACTTGCTCATGGTTCATGGAAAGAGATATTTCCCTGTGCCTGGAATGATCCAACTGATCAGGTGTCCAAATTATCCCACCAGGTATGTGCTGGGAGCACTGCCTGCTCCCCAGGGCCACAGGGTATGGTTCAGGTATCTCTGATCTCTGGGTGATCATCCATAGATCATTCTGTGCTGCCTTTCGCTCAGCTCTGCTGTACTAAACTGTAGACAATACCTGTACAGTTTTTAGCAAATTTGGCATCCCCATAGTAACCCGGAGCGCATCGTTCACACTTGAACCCGCTGGTGTTGTGCAGACAGTTGCGGCACTGGCCAGTCACTTCATCACAGTCTTCAAAAATCAGGTTTGGGTCTGAGTTGCCATTGCAGTCACATTTTTTACAAGTGCTTCCAATTAGCAAGGGGTTCCCATAGTAACCAGGGGCGCACCTGGAAGGAAGAACAAACTGGGCAATGACGAGCAATGACATTTGCAGTACCATTTTTTTCTGACCTTGTTTGTGTTACCAGTGTCTGCAGCTACTAATGGACAAGAGGGAAATTAGACGCTGTATTCCTGTAGAGACTGTTTTGTGCTCTAATCTCAGTCTGTGCAGTTTTATATTTTTCCCTTCTTGAACACCCCTGGTTTCTCAAGCACATCCGTCTGCATGGATTTACTTTTTTCTGCATGACTTTAACAGTGAAATATTTGTTGTCTATTATTTTAAAATATGTGACAGAATGACCTTGGCAGAGAAGCAGGTCTATAGTATTTAATTTGGTCTCCTTGAGCGTTGAATCTTGCCAACTATATTGTGTTGTATAGGAAACTGGGGTAAGTGACTGCATTTCATGAAGCTGAAACTCAGAGGAAGTTCAGACCTTATTCCTATTATAAATGTACATAAAAAGTACTGGTTAGGATAGGTTTATAGAAATACTTCTATGGTGAGTTATTTGGGTGGTTTCTGGTTTTTGCAAAACAGAATGGGCACTGAACCAGACTCAGTTTTTCAGATCTGTTTCAAGTTAACCTGCTGGATGCAGACAAAAGGCTAAGAGCAGCCACCAGCCCAGGAAGGGAGGATTTCTCTGTTGGTTAGCAAAGGAGGAGAGGGAGGTGAGTACCAAGCACTACAGAGAAGGCCTGAAATGGGTCCAAATTGCTTATCGTGTCTTGTCATGTTTGGGAAGCACTTCATTTGAGAACTTTCTATAGCTTAAAATGGAGGAGTTGTTGAAACTGTGGTGGTTTTTGAGAGTCTAGACAAACCAGTGATATGGAACATTTCTGGGTGACCAGTGGCCCTAATCTAAGAGGTTGTAATATATTTGGTCACCGTTTGGAAAGAAAATGCCTCAGTCAGACATGTGTCTGCTGTTATCAGGTAGTGTGGTTAATCCTACAAGCAAAAGGAGCTTTTGCTAAACAACCAGTGAGGCAAAGAGAACTGGTACTGGGGTGGGCATAGAGTAACTCCAAAGAGCAAATCGTCAAGCAAGGGATCCACTGGAGGATCTGGCAGCTGGAGCAGCATGGAACAGTGTCTGATGGACTGGAGGGGTCAGCTTGAAGGACAGGGGCAACCCACACTGTTCACAGTGTCACTGTGTGGAGGAAGGAGAGCCCATGATCCAAAAGCAAATAGATCAGGGACTTATACCCCTCCTCAAACTGCAAATGAAGAATTACTGCAGGGAGGAAAATAACTAGCTGGTGTAACAATTTCTGGCTTAAGAAGTTGGAGGATTGAATAGTGATTTAGGTAAGGAGCATTTATCGTAGTTCATTTTGTTTTATCACCATATTGTCCTTGTCTTCCATCCATAAAGTCCTGTTTAAGATGCTGTTTGTTCTGCTGTTGGTGGGTGGGTAGGATAAACACTCAGGCAGTTCAGTTTAATTTTCCCAGATTCTGGCTGGGTACCTGAGCCAAAGTCTGTTGTCTCCTAAAATCTGAACATAGTCAAATCCAGGTTCTGCCATGTCTGAACAATGAAAATGTGGGAGAGCTGATAAAAGCTTTGAGGTTTGATCTGTTCCTACTTTTGCTGATTTTTTTTTCCAATAAAGAAAGCAATTTCCTCAACATTGCTTTGTTCATGTTCCAGTCCTGAACCCCCACAGTAAAAACACATAAAGTTTTAAGCATCTTAATATAAACCACTTGGCTGCCTCAAATACTGCTTTGTCAATGACAAAGGCTCTTTTTGTCTCTTTGCAGCACTGCCAGAATCTTTGGTGCAGATTTTATCATTTGGGTGACCCAGATATAAAGAATAAAAGTATGACCGGGAGTTCTGTGCACCCCTTGAAGAACTGGGAATGCTACACTGAGCACATAGTGTAATTTATCTGACCTTGATGAAGTCACTGAGCAGGCAGTGATGGGTGATGCTAATATTCAGTCATGCCAAAAGTCTTGATATGGTTCTAATGTTTCAAACCATGTGAGATTGTAGTATTTTTCCAAATTTCAGAATTTCAGAATGTTTATGAAGTTTGAATGTGGAAAAACCTTCTGTTTTGTTGAATTTCTTTTAAATTGGTTGTTAAGGGAATTTTCTTTCCCCCCCTCCTTTTTATCTATCATCTATCTATCTATCTATCTATCTATCTATCTATCTATCTATCTATCTATCTATCTATCTATCTATCTATCTATCTATCTATCTATCTATTAATTTTTTAATTCTAAACTATGTAATCTTCAATGGTTGCTTTTTGGTTTTCTGTAGTTAGGTATTTTCAAAATGATCATCTGCCTAATGTGGCCACCAAGTCACCAAGGCCATTGAGTAGGGCTGGGGCCAGACCAGTCTTTTGCTTACTGTTAGCCATCATCTACTAAAGACAGCGTACTATCCCCATCAGGCCTGCAAGTCCCTCCCACTGGGACAAGGTAATTGTTTTTTCTTGTTTTCTGAAATATACCATTCAGTTCACTTGCCGGGAATGCAGTGGGTATTTCCTCACATCCTGACAGCCACATTTTGTAAGTGCTGCTTTTTATGACCACCTGAGGCACCAGAACAGGTTGCCCCAAGAAGTTGTGGATGCCCCATCCATGGCAGTGTTCAGTGCCAGGTTGGATGGGACCTTGAGCAATCTGGGCTTGTGGAAGGTGTCCCTGTCCATGGCAGGGGGTTGGAACTAGATGATCTTTAAGATCCCTTGAAAGCTGAACTATTCTATGACTCCATGACTCACTTTTATTATATCTTCTCATCTGGACCAACTGTATAAAACAAACAAAAAAGAAAAACTTTAAGAGCTGAAAATAAATATGTTGCCTTCACTTTCCCTTTCCCTTTGCCACTCAGTACATTTCATAGGGCTGAGGCACTTGGCCTCTTTTGAATAATGAGTAGCATGTGAGAAGAGCAGAGGTCACTGACTGGACATATACTGGTCTTTCTCTGCACTTTATGGCCTGAAAATGTTCAGAGGCCTGCAGTAAATGTATTTTCCTACCTTGTATCAGTAAATGACTCCTTGCTGCTAATGGTTAAGCTATCTTTGTTTCATTCTGCAGCCATAGTTGCTTCCTGTAATTACTGGTGAATAAGAAATTAACTTCTTCTTCCCTAGCAATGTTAAAAGAATCTTTAAAATCTATTTGCTTTGAACACTAAAGTGCCTTTTTTCAGTTATCTTTTTTTACATTTGGGCTTTAACAAAACTTGCATTTCATCAGCTACCACCCTGACTTATTGCTGAACTTTAGGAGGAAAATGATTGATTCCTAAATTCTGAACTGGGAAGCTGTTTTTTTTTCAGTTCCTAGCAAGAGCCTCCATGAATTCACATGACTGTTTGCTGGCAATCATAAACTGGATAGGTTTGTACCAAGCCTCTATAGCAGCACAAGAAAACCTCCTACACAAATGCCAGAGGTTGCCTCCCCATGAAATGCTCTGGAGACCCCACATGCTGCCTCTGGAGGGGTGTCCTGCAGCTCTCTGCACCAGGGTGCTCATTACTGATTACCACCAGGATGTAGTCTTCCTGCCCCTGGAGACAGGAGTTTCTCTGTGGGCTGCAGGGAGGGACAGGGGCAGTGACCTTTTTTGCTCAGGATCTCCCAGTCCTCCTGGCAGAAACCTGATGGCTTGAGAGCAGCAGTGGGAGTAGGGACTGGTGACAGTAGCCAGCAGCAGTACATTTTAAGTAGGGACTTGCTCTTCAGCAAGTGGATAGGGACAAGCAATGCATCATCCATCTTTGAAATTCTTTTCAATGTTTCTGACACAAATGAGAGTAGGACCAGGAGCCTACCAGAAGGTAAGTACTGTTTGTCTCTGCTTGCTGCTTACATCAGCAATTAGCAAAAGTCTTAATGTGGTGACCAGGTCAGGCTGATTTATTTCTGTAGCTTTTGCTATGCAGCTCTGCTTTCCTTAAGACTGATGCACTGTGTAGACTGGATAGTGGCTATTAGAAAACAAAGCCAATGCTATTTTCAGCTGCTACTATGCATCTACTGCCCATTTCATAGGATTTGTATTGCTTGTAGTCTAGGTCGAAGTATTCATAGCCATTAAGAAACCTCACTGACCTTTTAATTGTCTGCATTATCCTTTGTGTATAAACCTGACATTTTGGAAGAAAAAAGATTACAGCCATGGGCCTGTAAACAATTTTCTTTTTTTTTTTTTTTTTTTTTTTAATTGTTGTGCCATCTGTCTAAAGGGCTTCCACTGTCACCACCTTAGTGATGTGGACATAATATACTAATGTTCTTGCATCAACTGTAAGGGGAAAAACCCTCACTCATTTGTTCACCTTACCTTTTTCATATCAATTTCTCTTTGCATTTTAAACATCTCTTTTCTCCCTTTTCTGACAGTTATATGAAGCATTGTTTGAATTCAAGACCTGCCCACTAATCACTGTTGACTGAAGACTTAAATGCTTCATGAGCTTTAAGGAAAGAAAAAGAGATGTTCAGGAAGCCAGTACCTGAGCCACCCTATACCCTTCAATCTTTGTGTTAGAGCTGTTTTAATTTATTGGTTGCTCAAGGACAATTTCTGAATTATAATCAAGCCTCTGACTTTCGTTGGGATGTCATCCATGCGTGTTCATAGTGGGCAAGACAGTCTCTTACAGGATGTGAGAGAAAGTTATACTCCTGTTGTATAGATCCATTTATTTGTGTATCTTGTTATTTAGAAAATATTTACTGAAAATTGTTTATGGACATAAGGGAAAGGTGAAATTCAACACTGGCCTATGTTTGCTTGCTTGACTTTATTGAATTATGTCTCTGAATTGCATTTAAAATGTAACAAAAAAAGCTGCTTGTTAAGGATTTGCTTTAGAAAAATTGCATGATGTGTTGCAAGAAGCATCTATGTGATGCTTATTTCTCACTTCAGCTACTGTTTCTGATTTGTATTTTGTATTTTTAAATTGCATTCCTTTTAGGAAGATCACCACATGAATGTACACAAAGTGCAAGACCTGGATCAAAAGTACATAAGACGTAACATCTGTCTTACATTGACATATCTCCACAGCAAGTTTTAATGATTTTTAATAGAAGCTGAATGAGATCATTTAACAGATATGATTCAACCTGATGAAAACAAATGCACAACATTTCTTGACCATGTGGGAAAATGCCCTGAAAAAATTCTGGACTTAAGTATTGCTGACCGGTAAGTCATCCTATTATTTTCTTACCTTTCACAGTTGGGTCCTGCATAGTTTTCTTTACAGACACAACGCACACTTCCACTTTTTCTGTAACAGGAAACTGCAAAACTGGAATTTCATTAGAATGAACAGTTAGAATAGAAGGCAATGGCAAACACTTGGGAATGTTTCATTATCACATTATGGAAATTTGCAGCCAATGTGAACTCTGGCTCCTGATAACTCATAGCTGAATAGATATTAAGCTTTTTATATTACTCACATTATACCCCTTGCTTAGTCATTTTAATTAATATAGAAAGCACTAATTAATATATAGTACTATAGAGCTGTACAAATACATCTCTCTCTCTCTCTAGATATAAGTTCTTGCGGTGTATGTCAGACATACATGAAGGTTTTGATATACACATTTTAGGTAAGGGACTTAGGAAAATGTCTGTGTCATGTGAACCTAATTGCTTCCTGTCTCTTATTCTAAAGGATAAAATACTGCTTGTGAAATACTGCAGTGAGCACTTCAGAACTTGAGATTCTGGAACGGGAGCAGCAGTTTCCTGTGGAAATCTTATATTTTTTCTCAAATCTTTAAGTACTGAATGGTGAAAACTGACCACAGTGATGCAGTCCTCACTTACAGTAATTCAGTTTACAGTAACCAAGTTTACAGTATCTAAGGCTGCTTTACCACCTTATTGAGTAAATTGGAAAGAGTTTGTGGTCATTTCTGAGACCAACGTGCCAAGCAGTGACACTAATTGCAGTGGGCTGTAATTTTTACTAGCCTTGATTCTGAATCATGGATTCTTTTGTTTTCATATGTTTTCAGGATGTAACAAATGTTTAACTAAACATGAGATTCAAGGAACAGCAGTAGCCAGATGTGGGGAGTGCAAATTTTACATACACTTCAAACACAGTGGTGGACATGGCTTAAATACATTTGCAGGACAAAAGAGACCTAAAGATGTTTCAAATTATTTTGCAGCATGTGTGAATAAACTTCTGCCAGCATTAGAATGCAGCCAGAGTAGTGAGTGGCAGCAGTTGCCAGCTGTAGGCCCATGGCTGATGAAATGCAGCTCCTGAGTCATGCGATGCTGGGTAGCAGTAACCAGGTTGCAACCCTTTCACACTGGACAAAAGACTCAGATCAACGGGAAAGAGTATGACCCATGCACTGCTTGTTCCAGGAGCAAACAACATTGAGAGGTGACAAGAATTCCTGCATAATTACAGTTCCTGCTGTTTCTCAGCTGGTTGGACAACCAGAGACAAATAAATCTGTGCCTGGAACTCTGCTGTCTCAAAACATTTCATATAACCACAGAGAACATAAAATGAGATTCTTCTCACAGAATTCACAAATTAACTTCTGTGCAGATTTTACAAGAACATATTGAGAAAATCATAATAGGCTT